>PVKA01050015.1:0-12968 GCA_004027165.1 Ctenomys sociabilis | reverse complement strand
TTAAATACTACATAATGCAGATTACTCTCTCTGCATATCCTCTCTGCATATGGCAGAGGTAAATGTAGGTCACCCACCTAGCTCAGCTCACAGTAGTCACCTATTTCCCACTATTCTCAATCCTCAAGCCACTCCCTCATTGAATAAAAACCGGGTGAGGCCCTGGGTCGCTCTCTTGGTTCCAGAAAGCCATGTCATGGCAGGACTTAGAGCCCCTCGAATCCCTGATAATTAAAAATATAATTTAGTGTCCTCATTTTCACCGTGGGTTACATGGAAAGTGGTAGATTGGAATCAACTTGATGGGATTCCAATAACGCAACTTTGGGATTACAAATATTGGTTTCTTGGACTGAGACAAGGACCAGAAAGTGTCTCCTACAGATCCCCAGTACCAGAAAAAGAAATCAATCAATCAAAATCACTGCTTCACACAGTGGGAAAAATACAAACAAATGTGAGATACTTGCCACTTAGGTTCCACAGAAACTTCAATGCAAGGGGGAAACGAGTGTTCCTTCAACCTAGAAAGGAATCCACAGCCTGTGGGCATGGGAAGAAACCCCAATGATCAGGCACCCGTCTAGTCCCTTGTGGGACAGAAGAAACCAAGCACCAATGACAACCAGCAGGAAGTAGAGTGGTAGTACAGACTTACATTCTTGAGGCAGATGGAGCCTTAGAAAAAGCCTAGCACGTGGGGCCCGGGGCTACTGTACGCATACACAGGAGTACATATCCCACCCTAAATATATATTTTTGGCATTCCTGGAGTTGGTGATTCAAAGAAACTGAACATCTCTACAGATTTAGAAATGGCTCTGAAAGGCTGTCAGTTAAAGAATTTTACGTCTTGGGGCTGGGGAGATGGCTCAACAGAATAAGTGCTTCCCTGGCAAGCATGAGGGCCTAAGTTCAATCCCTGGTTCCGCAAAAAAAAAACAAACAAACAAAAAAAAAAAAACAAAGAATTTCACATCTGTAAAAGAAATGTGCACTGTTAAAACAATAGCTGGAGGATTATGGCAGGCTTTCTCTTTTCTGCCTAGGAAAGACCTTTTCCTAGGAAGAGATTAGAGATCTGACACCTGGCTGGCACAGGTGGGTCTGGTCGGGCACTTGTCTGAGCATGAGTACCTCACTCAGCCTCCCCTCCCCTCCCTCCTCCTGAAGTGCAGGCCCAAGATCTCTGTTTAGCACTCTGTAAGGGTCAGTCCAGGTTTGTCCCCACTTTGAGCCTCCTGCTGTGTGTGACTCCCAGACTTAGGGGTGCACTTCAGTTTGTTTTTTCCATTAAGTTGCTGTGAAAGGAACTTTCTGAACCTACACACGGAGCTGTTTCCTAGGAGGCCACAGTGCTGATTTTTTACAGCAATTCTTGGCTGAGCCTTAGAAAGCCAGAGTCCAGGTTCTTTCTCTGCATTTTAGTTAAGACTGCCACCTACCGGCCACACTTCCGCACAGGCTTGCTTCCTCTAGTTGGGCATAAGAATATGCTTGATACTCTGCACTTTTTTTTTTTTGGTATTATTAGATCTGACTCATAGTGATCTGCCTCTTTATAGCCTCCCAAGAGCTGGGATTTACAGGGGCACACCACCGTGCCCAGTCTTGCACTTTTTTTTTTTTTCCATACCAGGGATCAAACTCAGGACCTTGTGCTTGCCAGGTAGGTGCTTATGCCATTGAGTTACCTCTCCAGCCCTCACTCTGAACTTTTTGATAATATTTACTTATTTACAATTTTTTTGAGACAGGATTTCACTGTCATTCAGACCTCAGACTCAACTATGTAGCTTGGCTGGTCTTAAACTCGCCTTGATTCTCCTACCTCAGTGTCTGAGAACAGGGATTGCAGGTGTGAGCTGTCACGCCTGGCATGTATTTTTTTTCCCCATTGTTAAATAAGAGACTAGAGAATGCGTCTTCCTGACTAGTTAGTTGTAGATCTGATTCTTGTGAATTCTGCTACCTCTTTCACCACATCCTGTTCAAAGCTCAATGATGCAGTACTGGAAGTATGTTTTTTTTTTTTTTTTTTTTTTTTTTTTTTTTTTTTTTTTTTTTTTTTTTTTTTTTTTTTTTTTTTTTTTTTTTTTTTTTTTTTTTTTTTTTTTTTTTTTTTTTTTTGGCAGAACCGGGGATTGAACTCAGACCCTTGTGCTTGCCAGGCAAACGCTTATTCTACTGAGCCATCTCCCTGGCCCCATCTTTTTTTTTTTAAGGGTGAAAAAGTGGTACAAGTTTGTAATTCCAGAATTTATGGAGACTGAGGCAGGAAGATTAAAAATTCCAGTCCTGCTTGGGTAATTTAGTGATACACTGTCTCAAGCAAGAGACAGAGCAAGCATGAGAGTGTTCCTAGGTTTGATCCCATATAGCAAGACACTGTCTCAGAAACAAAACAAATAAAAAATTTAAGTGCATCATCAGTATTTCTAAAAAGCCATGCAACAGAGTCATTAATCTTATGTGCTAGGTGGCACATGCTTTCGGGGTCAGTTACTGGGCATGTAACTCCTGGGTTCCTGCTCTTCTGGGTGGGTTTCCTGGCATCCAGGGCTGATGCTAGGAATGACCTGTGTGACCTGAGCCAAACACCAGGTTCCAGGGGGCAGTGCTAGGTGGGTGGGGCGTGTGCTGAAGGGCCAAGCAAATGGGCTACTCTCACAGTCACTCAGCCTCAAACCACTCCTTTCTTCATAAATTATAAAAACCCAGGTTTGGCCCTGGATCCAGGCCTTTGTTTCTGATAGCCATCATCATGGCTAGACTTAGGACTCCTTGGCTCCCCATGACTACGAATATGCCTTAGTGTCTTTTTTTCTCACTATGGGTTGCACTGGAAGTGGTAGATTAGGATTAACTCACTAGAATTCCAATAACTTTTCATGGGATTACAAATGTAAACTTCCTGGGCTGAGACAAGGACTGGGACAAGTTCTCTATACTTCCTAGCACGTATGAGAGACTGAGTTCAACCCTAGCACCAAGAGAAACAACCAAAATCAACCAACCAACCAAACACAAATGTAGAATTCAAGAAACAGTATCTAAGACAGATGTGGTGGTGCACACCTGTAAGCCTAGCACTTGGTTTTGTTTTTCTTTTTTTTGGGGGGGGGATACCAGGGATTGAACTAGGACCTTGTGCTTGGCAGGCAAGCACTTATTCCACTGAGCTATCTCCCCGGCCCCAGGCCTAGCACTTGGGAAGCTGAGGCAGGAGGCAGGAGGCTTGCTAAAAGTTTGAAACTAGCCTGAACTACAAAGTGAGCTCAAAGCCAGCCTAAACTGCATAGTGAAATCCTGTCTCAAAAACACATACAGGGCCGGGGAGATGGCTCAGTAGAATAAACACTTGCCTGGCAAGCACAAGGGCCTGAGTTCAATCCCTGATTCTGCCCCCAAGCAAACAAACAAATAAACAAACAAAATGTACTGGGTTGGGGAGATAGTTCAGTGGTCTAAGTGCCTGTCTGGCGAGTGCAGGGACCTGGGTTCAATCCCCGTTACCACATGCTGTGCTAGCCCCACCCAGGGCCAGCTGAGCTGGCCACCGAGTCTAAGCATGATGGTACATGCCTGTAATCCCTGAGATAGGAGGATCAGTATGGGTCTGAACTGTGTAATGAGATCCTGTACCAAATACATAAATTAAAAAAAAATCTTAAAAAGGTATTAAAACAGAGAGAGAGAGAGAAAGAGAGAGAGAGAGAAGCCGGGCAAGGTGGCATATGCCTGTAATCCCAGCACTCGGGAGGCTGAGGCAGGAGGATTGCTGTGAGTTCGAGACCAGCCTGAGCTACAAAGTGAACTTAAGGCCAGCCTGAACTGCATAGTGAGACCCTGTCTCAAAAAGACAAAAAAAAAAAAAAAAAAAAAAAAAAAAAAAAAAAAAAAAAAAAAGAGAGAGAGAGAGAGAGAGAGAAACATAAAGAACTCTTATAGGTCAACAACAACAAAAAATACATTTTTGTTTCCCTAGTGCTAGGGATTGAACCCAGAGCCTTCACAATGAGCTACATTTCCACTCCATACCTCACATTTTGTTGTTGTTGTTGCTGGCTCAAGGCATGTGGTGCCGGGGATTGAACTGTGGTCCCTGCCCTTACATCACCTTGCCTAAGCTTGTGTAGGCAGGCGCTTTAGACTGCTGTCTCGCTACCCCTATCCCACCTTAAGACCAGGATTTACAAAATTGCTTAGACTGGCCTGGAGTTTGTAATCTTCCTGCCTCAGCCTTCTGAGAAGTTGGGATTACAGGCATCTGCCACTATGTCTGACAAAACCCTGTTGAGGACCAGCTTGATGTGGTACCAGTAGGCAATAATTAATTTTTTTTTTGGTGGGGGGAACTGGGGGTTGAACTCAGGCTCTTGTGCTTGCCAGGCAAGCACTTATTCTACTGAGCTATCTCCCTGGCCCCTAATAATTAATATTAATAAACTGGCACAAAAATAAATTGATAGGCTGGGGAGATAGTAGCTTAGTGGTCTAAGCACCTGCCTGGCAAACACAAGGACCCAAGTGTAATCCCCGGTGCTGCATGCTGTCCCGGCCTAGAACCCCAGGTTTGCTGTGCCAGTCCTAAAATCTGCCTGTAATCCTAGTGCTGGGGAGGTTAGGACAGAAGGATCACTATGAGTCTGAGCTGTGTAGTGAGACCCTGTAACAAATAAATAAATAATTAAAAATAAACAGAGAATCTGTCCTAGGCCTACCTGGCTTGTGGTAAGGCCCATGCTGGCTTAGGGACAGATTAATCTTTAAGCCAACAGCCAGAGCCCAGGCCAACATACAGCCTTTTCTGGCACTTTGAAGCAAGATGACAAGACAGCTGAGGACTTGGCTCCTGAAGATTCTGTCTTGCTCAGTAATCTTGTTAGCAGACAATCAGGTTACCAGTTAGCCATGGTCCTGTGTGATTGCCCAAAAATGCACTGTTCCTCAATTCTTGAGTCTTGACTGCACCAGCAGTTCCCACACTGCTTCCTGAAGCCCACCAGCACCCTCCAGTCAAGCTGCCACAATGTTATTTGACCTTCTCCCCACTGAAGTGTGGGGTCTCCATATTTTCCTTGAATTTGAGCAGGGAGTGATGCTGTCTGGCTTAGAAGGCTCAGTTGAAAAAAGGCCACTTGACTTCACTTTTTTTTTCTTCTGTATTTTAGGAAAGGGTCTATAGGGTGTTCAGGTGTCTCACTACAGACAGACTCAGTGATTCTCCTGTTTACAGCCTCCCAAGTGCTAGGATTACAGGCATGTGCCACCACGCCCAGTCTCAACTGCCATCTCTGTGTGCCTGCATGGCAGGCCAGAAGGTCAAGGGATCAAAACCCTGGCCCGAGAGCTGGGATTACAGGCACATGCCACTGTGCCCAGTCTCAATTTTTGTTTCAGCGCACCCTGGGGGCATGGCAGACCCAGGGAATCCAACCCCCGGCCCCTGTGCCTGCTTTCAGGCACTTTAATCCACTGAGCCATCTGGCTGGCCAAAGCTCAGACTAGAAAGTTTTGAAGGTCGCTCCTGGATAGCCTGTGTTGGAACTGGCCTCTCGCCGAGAAAGGCCAGGGCTGCACGCAGAGGCAGTTTATAGGCATTGTGGGTCACAATCCCAGCTAAGTCTACCTCCAAGCCCCCAAGGGTGCCTACCTGCAGTGCTGCCCAGGGCCAGGATTTACCTCAGGTGCAAATTTTATTTTTATTTTATTTCTTATTTTTTGTTTTACTGAAGCACAAATAAACATACACACAGGCTGTCTACTTGTTTTCTTCATTGCACAGCCTGGCATTGGGATGGCTAGCTGGGCTGCTCTTTCCACGATGGCCTTATGGTTCTTAGAGATGTGAGTAATCTCTGTGCAGTAAGGCTTGTTGCACGTTGGCAGCGCCTCCAGCTCCTTAACACCGTGCACCAGGAACTTCCGGAAGCCACTGGGCAGCACGTGCTTTGTGTTTTTGTTACGCCCGTAACCTGTGTTGGGCATCATGATCTGGCTTTTGAACCTCCTCCCCACCCTGTTGTTGATGACTCTGGGTTTCCACCAGTTGCGCTTAATTGTGACATTGGTCTGACTGGTGCTGTATGAACTTCTTGGCCTTCTTTTTGATGATCTTGGGCTTTGCAAGGGGTCTGAGGGCCACGATGGTGCCAAGTGGGAGATGGATGCTACCTCTCTAGGCAGCGCCAAGGAAGAGCTCAGGTGCAAAATTTAAGGGAGGTGGTAAAGAAACTCAGATATGAAAATAAATAGTATTTCAACCCCTTTGTCTATCTGTCTGTCTGTCTGTCTCTATCTCTTTTTTCTTCAGTACTAGAGATTGAATCCATGGTCTTTGCCCTGAGCTACAGGGGTCCTGCTGCCTGAGCCTCTGAGAGGGATGGGATTCCAGGCATGCAGTGCAGCCTGTTCCACCACACCTGAGGAGCTTTTCCACCCTCTCCAGGCCTCTTCCTTGGCCCTAAGGATTCCCAAGAAACAGGGTCATGGAAGGCACAGAGACTCTTCTTACCATCAAGGATATGGTCAGATCTGGGCTGAAAGAACAGATTAGGTGATGGGAAGTGAAGAGGAGATGGTAGTGGTGGGGACTATGGAAGGGGTCAGGGAAGCCTCTCAGGGGGACACTTCCATTGTACAGGAAGTACCTTCCATCTGAGCTCTGGTCTCATCATCCCTCATTTTATGAGTATCTGTATATCTGGTACTGAGGGGCTGAGCCTCGGAGCATGCATGTAGCACGCATGTGCTTTGCCAGCGAGCTGTTTTCCCAGCTCTTAATTTATATTTTAAAGTGATTGTTGTGGCTGTGGTGGTAGATCCGATACCAGGAGCTAGAATGGGACCAAAATTAGGAGAGAGGATGGTGTATTAGGCCAAGGTGGTCACCAGGACACAGAGAAGGCGGGATGGACACAGCCTAGGAGTAGGATCTGGATGGTGGGAAAAAGAAGGCACTCTGGTTTTACTTGAGCAACTAGATTGCTAAGTACTTTTTACTGAGATAAGAGAAAAATAGGAGGAATTAGAGGATTTTTGGAAAAAATGAGTTCTATTGTGGCCATAAACTTGAATTATCTATTAAATACCCACCCAGTGACAGCAAGGAGAAGAGGACCAGAGAGACAGATCTGCCTATATTTATATTTACATCTATCTATAGATGGCATTAAAAGTGGGGCTTCACCAAGTTCAATGCAGATGAGTTTGAAGAGGTGATGGCCCAGAAGTGCCTCATCCCTGATGGCTGCAGGGTGAAATGCATCATGAATCGTGGTCTCTTGGACAAGTGTTGAGCCCTGTACTCCTGAAGGCTTCCACTGTGCCACCCCCCAACAAGTTAATAAATAAATGTTCTCTCTGCTAAAAAAAAAAAAAAGAGAGAGATGGCACTACAGCAGAGCATGTTGGTGCACAGCTGTAATCCCAGCACTCGGGAAGCTGAGGCAGGAGGATCAATGTGAGGTAGAAGCTAGCCTGAATTACAGAAGGAGACCCTGTCTTAAAACAAAACACAATAACACTAGACAAAATCACGCAGAGAGAGTGTAGATGGAGATGAGAGTAGGCTGGCCTGACAGCATGCTAGACACACAGGAGAAACTATGGTGAAAGCAGCAGGCAGGGGAAGGCTTGAAGACAGTGCACCTCCGAAGTCACTGAAGAAGTGGGGAACTGCCACCTGGGTCAGAAGCTGAGGAGAGGCCAAGGAGGAAGAAAGTAGGAAAAGCAAGCCCCAGGAAGGTAGGCTAGAGTCCAGAAGAGCCCTTGCCCTGGAAGAGTGCCATCCAATTTCACCTTTCTGTAGGGGCTGTGGATGAAACCCGGGTTCTTTTTCTTTTTTAATTTTAATTTTTGTTGGGAGGAGATTTTTTTTTTTTTTTTTTTTTTTTTTTGTCTTTTTGAGACAGGGTCTCACTATGCAATTCAGGCTGGCCTTAAGCTTACTTTTTAGCTCAGGCTGGTCTCGAACTCACAATAATCCTCCTGCCTCAGCGTCCCTAGTGCTGGGATTACAGGCTTGGGCCACCACGCCCGGCTGGGGGGGGGGTAGGTTCTTTATTCAAGATGGAGATACAGGCCCATCTGTACATCAGTGACTGTGATCTACCAGAGAGAAGGGGGGAAACTACCTGCTGAAAGGTACATAGGGATGCTACGCTCTTGGGAAGGAGTGGACAAGGGTCAGCAGGCTGGCAGATCTGTGTTGGGAGGCAGAGCCTTCCATGAGAGGAAGAGGGGAGGCTGTCAGGGGTCCCTGTGTCACTGACACCCACAGCACGGAGACTTCCAGGGTTCCAGTCTGTCACTGGCTTCCCGGACTCATGCCTGAGAAGCCCCTTCCCCTCTAGCACAGGAAGTCGAGGGCGACTTCTTCCTCCTAATACTTTTCTCCTCCAGATTCACGCATGCATGCAGCACACGCTCAGTAACTGACACAGTCCTGGGTATACAACAGATACTAAATCTATATTTGTTCAAACGACTAAACAAAGCCTTCCTGCTCTTTAAGGTAGGCCCATGTCACCGTGACTCCACACTGTGTCACCCAGACTCGGGCTCAGGCTTTTCTCTACTACCATCATCTAGTGACTTCCCAGGTTTGGTAGTTCGGTGACCTCAAGCTCTGGGAAATTCCTCTCGGGCCCTTTCCGGCTACCTGCAGCGCGGACTCCTGTAGGATCTCGCTAAGCCTCTTTCCCTGTCGTGGAAACGGCCGGGCATCTAGTTAACATCTCTGGGGGGATCGGGGAACCAGCACCCCCTAGTGTACAATGCGCACACACGCACGCTCTCTGCGTTGCACCAAAACCATTTCAGACACGAACAGACATTTCCTGAGCATCCGTGAAGAGTCAGGAACACGCGAAACTAATTGGACGTAAACAGTTTCTGTGTTGTCACACGAACTGACGTCCAACTGAAAAGGCTGTGACAGAGCGTCATGGTCCCGCTGCCTCGGCCATAGCGTCTGCTGTTAGGAAAGAAAGGCAGAGCCATGGCCGGAAGAGGCAGGGCAGCCCTGACCCCAAGCTATCATCAGCAAGTTCCCGGATTTGTGCCGCACGCTGCTGAGGAGCCTGAGGCGACAGAGTATAAATCCAGGAGTCACCAGTTCCCGCCAGGTCTCGTCCTTACTCTCTCCCTGCCACAGCTGTGCAAAAGGGGGGGGGGAGGGTTGGATTTCTGCGCAGGCGTCTTTCCCCAGTAGGACGCTGTGCTCCCGCTGTCATCAGCAGGTTTCAATTTAACACACTTGTCAGACAACACAGTGATAGCACGACATTCAGTTCCAAGGCTGCCCCAAATGCACACTCAGGGTGGACATCGTTCCCCCACCATATGCTGCCCCAGTTTTGTTTTTCTCCCTCAGACAGGGTCTCAGTATACAATTCAGGCTGGACTCGAACTTGCTATGTAGCTCTGGCTGATCATGACCTTGAGATTCTCCTGCCTTAGCCATCCTAGTGCCAGGGTCATGGGTGCACAGCACTGCGTTTTTCTACCTTCCAAAGCCTTCCCTTTTTGCAAGTCTCAGTTCAAATGCTACCTCGCTTGACTCCTCTTGTTGAAAACAGAAACTCCTGGCTGGGTGTGATGGTACACGCCTGTAATCCCAGCACACAGGAGCCTGAGGTAGGAGGCTCAATTCCACTTCAAGACCAGCCTGGGCTATAAAGTGAGCTCAAGGCCAGCCTGAGCTGCACAGTGGGACCCTATCTCAAAGAGACAAAAAGAAAAGAAAGGAAGAAAGAAGAAAAACAGAAAATCCAGCTGGGGAAAAAAACAAAAAAAGCAAGCAAGCAAACAAACAAACTAGAATTTCCTTTCTCTGTAACACCATTTGATCCTTTTAATCCCTACCATGTGCTGTATGTTGAAAGCATAAACTTCAGGTAGGTTAGATCCGGTTTGAATCCAGTTGGCTGTGTAAACTTGGAAAGCATAATTCACCTGTCATCACTTTCATTTTGAAAAACAAAACAAAACAAAAACTTAACTATTTCCACCATTCATTCATTCCAACTTTTGATTGAACTCAGGCCCTTCATTTACCAGGAAAGCGCTTATTCTACTGGGCCATCTCCCTGGCCCCCACTCCAACTTTTGAAAACCAGGGTTTATGCTTTTATGGTTACTTTGAAAATGAAGGGCTGGGGAGATAGCTCAGTGGAGTACATGCCTGACAAGCACAAGGTCCTGAGTTTGATCCCTGGTACCACCAAAAAAAAAAAAAAAAAAGAAAGAAAGAAAAAGAAAATGAAATGAAATGTTATATGGAAAGTGGCTGACATTGCCGGGCGTGGTGGTGCAGGCCTGTAATCCCAGCACTAGGGAGGCAGAGGCAGGAGGATTATTGTGAGTTCGAGACCAGCCTGAGCTACAAAGTGAGCTTAAGGCCAGCCTGAACTGCATAGTGAGACCCTGTCTCAAAAAAAATAAATAAATAAATAAATAAAAAATAAAAAAAAAGAAAGTGGCTGACACATAAGGGCACTGAACACTAAAAACTCAGTACTATCATTACTTTAGTTCCTTAGAAGCAGGACATTCCTCAGGGTGATTTCTTTACTTTCTCTTTGTGGTGGTGCCAGAGATTGGCTCCATGGCTTCACAAGCCGCAGGTGAGAGCTTTGCCTCTAAGCTACAACCCCAGCGCAGTGAGGTGATTGAACTCAGGCCCTTCACAGGAGCATGGCTCTTTGTGACTGGGAGGTGACTTCCTGGAGCCTACTTGTCTCTCCCCAAACCTTCTGAGACCCACAGGAAGCCCCTACCTTTGTACTGGACTTCCAGGTGCATCGTGCCCAGTGTCTGCAGCACGCAGTCCACGATGCTGGGGTGTGTGGTTCCCACAATCTCCTGACAAGACAGACACGAGGACAAGGCAGTTACTTTTCAGATCTGACACTCCAGGAAGAAGTGTAACTGGGACTTCCAAACAGCCAGGTGCCAGGTAAATCAGGGATGGGTGATTTGCTGGGGCACATTCTCCCTGTGGAGAGGAGAGGCAGAGAGGGCAGCCAGAATATGGGCAAGAATCTGCCAGGTTGCCACTGAAGCCTTGCCTCTGGACACATTAAACTGAGGACTGGCAGCCCCCTGCTAGAGCTTTGGATGAAGTCTGTGACTGTGGCTGGGGGAGGGGAGGACACGGGCTGGGGGCAGTCCAAAAATCTTCTCTTTCCCAGGAACCTTACTTATCTGTCAACCCTTCTTCCTACCCTTCAAACTTTACCCATGCTGCTTCCATCAGCTACTGTGCAGATGAAACAAGGGTCACAAGCTCCCTGGTGCCTGGCATATAGAAGGCACTTAGGGCAAACTGGAAACTCTGTGCCTGGGAAGGTCAGATCTTTGTTGCTGCTCCTGCCTCTGTGGTTCATTGCTTGAAGTTGTCCTTTCCTTGTCCTCTGGCTTGATGTATTCTGCCCAAAGATCTTATGTACTTCTGTTTCAGTTATCACTGCTCTGCTTACGAAGTTCACACTAACATGTTTTTCTAGGGCTTTCTCTGGAGTTTCAGGCTTTTATTTTCTACTGCCTGTGGGCAGACTGATCTCTCTCTCTCTCTCTCTCTCTCTTGCTTTCTCTGGTAGTACTAAGGATTGAACCCAGTGCCTTGACACAGTCTTTAAGTCTTTAAGTGGCTTTCAAACCTTCTGCCTCAGCCTCCCAGAGTTATGGGATCACAGGCTTGTGCCATCATGCTCAGTTTTTCTGTTCTTAGCGGTACACAACTTGCCCTGCTGCTAATCCCAAGGTGTCAATTTTTATTTTACTACCCTTAGCTCCAGACCGTCTTCCTCAGAGATGTCTATCCAATTTGGTCACCTCGATTTCCCTGCCACTGCCACTGTTTGGGCCACATCTGTCATTGTTCACTGCCTCCCTACCTCTGGCCCATGTGGAGAGCTTTTTTTTTTTTTAGATTAGATTTTTTTGTTTTGTTTTTTGGTGGAACCAGGGACTGAACTCAGGCCCTTGGGCTTGCCAGGCAAGCACTTATTCTACTGAGCCATCTCCCCAGCCAATGCGGAGAGCTTTTGAGAGCTTTTGATGGTTCTTCTCACTAGGCACAACACCCTCCCAAGGTCACCGCAGCCCAACTCTGCCTTCACTCACTTTCTAGGCCATTGAGAGGTGGAAGCCAACAAGAAAAGAAGGAGCTTTTCCAAGCAGTGGAGATCTGCTCTCTTCACTTACATGCTGGCTACACCCGTACCACAATTCTCCCCCTATCAAATTGAAGTTAATCCTTTCTACAGTCTTCTCATCATCCTTGTTTGTCTCAACCTCTTGGAGGCCTGCCAACGTTCTTTCTGATCCTTCAGTAGACAGGACAAGTCACTCTGCTGGGGACTGGAACTCTCCCCCACCTTGGGAATGACGCTGATGGACCGGCAGGGGCAGCTGTGCGTGCAGCCAGAGCAGTGCAGCTGCTGTGAGACCATCGAGCTGCAGCACAGCCGCAGGGGCACGCAGCCCCGGCTCACCTGGGCAGTCCTGAGGGTCTGCAGGGCCAGCTGCTGAGCTTTCGGGGAGGAACAGGGCAGCAAAGCTATGAGGCCTTTGTACACTTGGTTCTGGTACTTGGGGTTACCGTGAACCAGAGAATCCAGCAGAATCTGCACTTCTTCCTGGGTCTCTTCTGACTTAGACTTAGCCAAAAACTCTGCTATAGATCGTACACCTGGGGAAAGAAGAGAGAATGCTACATTGGAAGGGACTGAGGAAAATGATTCCCCACTCAAAGATTACATAATGTAAAGAGAAATTTGATCTTTTCAGCCAAGGCTGTTTAACTGAAGCAAATATTGAGGCTTAGTTTTCAGCACTATCTTGTTTACCTCTAGTTGTGGGATTCAGGGATTCTGCTTCAGCACAAGCATGTCAGCGTCTGTTTCAAGATTTAAAATGGCACTGCGAGGGGCTGGAGAGATGGCTCAGTGGAATAAGTG
>PVKA01050014.1:0-12861 GCA_004027165.1 Ctenomys sociabilis | reverse complement strand
TTTCTCTTATGTCCTGAGTCCTCACTGACCTTGAATGGCTAGGGCCAAAATGTTGTAGCCCTTCATTTTTTCTAATTTTTTGGTTTGTAAACTTAAGTAGTTAATCCTCCAGAGGAGAAGTTTAATGATATTACCCTAAAACATAGGCAGTTGAGATTAACATCACTACCATGCTGAATATCAAATTATTTAGACACAACATGGAACAGCTATTTTCCAACAATCATCTATATGCTTAATTTTAAATCCCTATTGAATGTGAAAAAAATTAAAAATTAAAAAATTAAATATGGGAGATGGCTCAGTGAAGTAAGTGCTCCCTGGCAAGTACAAAGGCCTGAGTTCAATCTGTGGCTTCACCAAAAATAAAAATAAACAATTACATATGTATACACAAAAAATTAGAAATCTAACCACATAAAACATTGTAACACGATACTCCTGTACATTTCTTTCTCATCTCTTTTCTTTTACCTCTTGTTTTAAACAAATGTTTAGTTGAGAGAGAGTGTAACCATAATTGATGCGACATTACAAGCATTATATACTTTGAAGAGTAGAATGACAGGCAATCCAAGCATGGACCTAATATTATACATTGCTGTCCTCATTGCAGTTGCTTAGTTCACAGGTATCAGCAGAGCTACTCAAGGTGATAATCCTACCAATTAACTGCTAGTTTCAAAAACCTGATGTAGATTCTCAGGACAATTGTCTTAACTATCTCGTGGAATCCATAAGTTTTCTCTTTCCATTCAGTTGTATAAAAAAATACTAAGCTAAAAAAAAAAAAAAAAAAAAAAAAAAAAAAAAAAAAAAAAAAAAAAAAAAAAAACACTGATGGATAAAGATGACGTTTCTATTAGAACTTAAGAAATTCATGAGCACCAGACCAGCTCTACAACTCATCATGAAAGATATTTTAGAAAGAAACAGTGAAGCACTCATTTTCAAGAACACCACGAGTAAGAAGCTATCTGGAAAGACAAACAGAAGGGAAAGAGAATGAACAATAGAAAAATAATATGAAAATGATAAGTCGATAAATATCCCTTATAATTACCAATGTGACTGATCACAGTTCACCGTTGAAAAGAAGCACACCGGCAGAATGGATTAAATAATGGTCCAACAATATGTTGTATAGAAGAAACACATTCAACTCAAAATGTGATTCATGGACAAAATTAAAAAGGTGGCAATCAATACTTTTTTTTCTTTCAGAACTGGGGATTGAACTCAGACGCTTGAGCTTGTCAGGGAATCATTTATTCTACTCAGCCATCTCCCCGGCCAGAAACCAATACTTCATTCAACACAAAACCAGAGAAAAACAAGACTAGCTATTCTACTTGAAGACAAAGTTAAAGCAAGGTTATCAAAAGGGACAAAGAAAGTTACTGCGTAGCTGTTAAGGGAAACCTGCAAGAGTAGGTAAGAGTAATGAATAGGCATACAACAAATATCAGTGCACCCAATTGTATTTCAAAATATTACTGACGTGAAAAATCATGTTGTAAAGCAACACCCCAGTACTCCACTGTCAAAAATAGATTAACTGGACAAAAAGTCAGATAAATATAAGAAATAACACTAACAGCTGAAAAAATGTACTTAGTAGATGTTTGCAGAACAAATGTATTTCTCAGCTGCGCATGGGATGTTCTCTAAAACAGATTACATACTAACCTGTAGAACATGCTTAGGTACATGCAAAGGAACTAAAGTTTTTCCATGCATGTTATCAGACCATTGCATAAAATCTATAATACATATTCACGAGAAAAACCTCACAGAACATTAGAATAGAGAACGTTTACCTCAATCTCATAAAGGCCATCTGTGACACACCAAAAAGCCACATTCTATGAAATGGTCTACAACAGAAAGCTTTCAATCTGAAATCAGGAACGACGCAAGTAAGTCACTGTCATCATGTTTGCTCAACATAATTTTGGAAACATTACCCAGAACAATTAGATAAGAAGAAAAGATATAAAAATCATAAGGACAGAAAAGGAAGATGTTAAATTATCATTCTTTGTGCATGGCACAATACGCAGACAGCAACGTGTTTGTTAAACAATGACTGGATTTAAAAAGCGCATTCTATAGCATACTGCCAAGATGCAGCCACAGCTTCCAGGGTGCAACAACTCGATGAGAGAGGAAAATGGGTGGTGAAGGAGACTCAGAAAAGCATACTGAGGTTAGGAGGGAAGAAGAGTGTGTCTCCTTAACCCAGAACAAAATCAATAGCTTCTGTTCATACATGAGTGATCAAATAAGCTGTCTTCATGTAAGATTAACAACGGTGGTTTTTATCTATAAGCAAAAAGCAAATTAAATTTTGATTAATATGAGTACATAGTGTAAACTAGAGGTAGTCATAAAAACTTAACCATTGTTCTTTCTGTTCTACTTTACGCCACACTGAAACTTTCAGCTCCTGGGGGTACTTTGTCACTGCCTCAAGATCTTGACTCTAATCTTCCTTGTTATTTTTAAAAATTCTTGGCTTAGCTTTGCCCCTTTTGTAGGTTCACAATGCAGGAAGCAAGGAGTCGAACTCTGTAAGAACTTTATGCCCTTATTTAAGTTACGCCAAAATCCTAGGCTTAACTATGTGCTTTTGCTTATGTGAGTCATAAGCCTAATACAGCACAGATGGTTTGCAGAGACACCTCCACATGAAGCTCTGATTTGGAGATTCTCCAAACTTGATGTGACTTTGTCAGAGGTCAAGAATTGGATGGCTCTCCACAGCATACCTGGACACACAATTCACAGCCTCCTTGTATTAAATAACAGAATCACTGAGACAGTAATTAGAGAAACAGCACCTTTCACAATAAAGTCCAAAAACAGAATAGTTTTACATAAATTATTGAGAGAGAAATTAGAGAAATAACACCTTTCACAATAGGATCCAAAAACAGAATATTTAGACATTAACTGAATGAAACATACAAAATACATTTTCACTCAAAACTGTCATATGTGGAAAAAGAAGATGTAAGGAAAAATGTTCTGGGGAAGGACGAATCAACATAGTGAAAATGTACACACTCCCAAAATCGATATACATATTTAATTCAATTCTGATCAAAATACAAATATGATTCCTCATAGAATGAAAGAAAACTTTTCTAAAGTTGATTTGAAAGTAGAGCAGACTTAGAAAAGCAAAAGCAATAGTGGGCGAGAAATGTACGACAAATGGAATCACGCTCCCCAACTTGAAATGATATCGCAGAGCTCCCGAGACAAAAACAGCACAATACTTGGGAGGAAAAAAAACCTTAAAATATAAAAAAAATACAAGGATCAATGGAAGAAAGAATGCAGAAAATGAGAATAGAGAGTGCAGAAACAACACTGAAAATACTGAGCCACGTTGTCTTTTATAAAAGTTTCAAGCACCATCTTTGGAAGAAGGACAGGCTCTTTCCTGGCTTTCCATATGCCAACGCCTAAAACTAGACCCAAATATCTCACCATAAAATCAAATGGATCAAAGATCTACACTTTGAAAGAGAAATCAAACAGTAGATTGAACTCTTGAAAACACAAGTGTAGGCAAAACTTTATGAACAATACTTAATCACCAGAAAACATCACAAGAAAATCAACAACTAGGGTCTCATCATAGTAAATCATGTTTGCACAGCAAAAGAAACTACAACAGACAACCCATAGTGGGAAAAAATTTTACCAGATCTTTCTCATATAAAAGACTCATATCTACAATGTACAAAGAACTAATAAAATCAGTCCCTCTACATGTAAAGACACAATCCAAAAATGGGTATCTGTAGAAATAAAAAGAATAACCAAATAAATGAAAAAAATACTTAACATCCCTGGTCTTTCAAGAAATGCAAATTAAAACTCCACTGAGATTTCATTTCACTCCAAAAAAGAATGGCCATTACCAAGATAAGAAGCAAGAGCAACTGCTGACATGGCTGTGGATAAAAAAATAAAGCTTCTGTCCTGTTGGTACAAGTGCAGACTGGTACAAGCACTGTGGAAATCATCTTAGAGATTCCTCAAAGGATTCGGACTACATGGTCCATTTATCCCAGCTTTTCCCATGCTTGGCATTGTCTCCAAAGAATTAAACCATCTTACTGCAGCAGTATATGCACATAAATGTTTACTGTAGCACTGTTTATGACAACTGAATCTTGGAAACAACACAAATGCCCGTCTACTGATGAATGGATACAGAAGAAAAATTTTTAACACAATAGAGTATGGGTTACTCATAAATAAGAGTAACCCTGACCATTTCTAGATAAATAGATGCACCTTGAGACCATACTCTTAATGAAGTTAATTGGATACATACATTCAAATATTTTATGGTTTCTCTAGTGAGCAAACATGAGAGTAACTGGAGAAAAATGTATACTACATCCTGTGAGATAGGAAGAAATGATCAAAAGAGAAGGGGACCTAAGGAGGAGGTGGGGAAGCATAAGGGAAAACGTAATGAAAACATGGCAAAATTTATAAATAGCAACAGCAGTTGAAGGGAAGAGAAGAAGAGGGGAAAAAATGAATCAAACTATGTCACACACAGGCTCAATTTCTATATGAAAAACATAATCATTATCTGAGAAATACTATAACCGCTGGCTGGGGCAGAGGCTCAGTGGCAGAGCACTTGCCTGCAGAAATGCCTGGGTTCACTCTAAGCACTGGGGAGGATGGAGAGAGCAGAGAGTAAATCATTCCTCAGAGTCAAACAAGACAACCAGTGCTTCACGTCTGGTACACTTAACATTGCTTTCATCGCCTTCTCATGATTGCAAGAGACCTCGCTGAAATGCAGTCGTGATTTACTGCCATGACACACACTGAGAAATTAACTGAGAGCACAGGAAAATGAGGAACATGTTATAGGCCAGATGGGACTTCCAGCAGATTAGAAGCAAACACTTGCTCAGCCTGCAAGACAGCTTCAACAGCTGTACCAGGAAGGAAACACCATGATGACCCTCCTGTTCTCCTGTCTGATGCCCAGTGGAGCCCCAATCTGACTTCCTTTATCTGTTCCTACTGTCTGATTACCCAGCTCTTTAGCCTGCACACTGCCCGTTCAGTCACATCTGCCTGGTAAATGTCTTTACAGCTCTTAGTTGTCAATCGCAAGACAGCCCTGATGAGTGTTTGCCTGCTCCTCTCTCTGAAGGTAGCTTGCTGCACAGTGTACACACCTGACAGCCGGGCACTGAGCTAACCTCATCAGCCTGGGCCTTGTCATCCCTGGTTCCCCTCATTGGAAATGATGACCTGATATTAAGGACTCAGCTCACTCCTACCCCAAAATTGGCCAACTGCCAGTTCCAACACACACTCACACACACACACACACACACACACACACCACGCACACATGCTGTATTACATTGCATCTTTATCACAGCACTCTGCAATTCACTTATTTACAACTCTTAGAATTACCTGAATTATTTTATTTATGATTTTTCACCACTGGGTAAAGATAAGCCACATAAAGGAAAAATCTACTTTGGCTAAGCTCTTCCCTTCTGCTAGGTCTCAGGACAAGGGCTTCCTTCAGGGCATTTAATAAAAGTTGGATAAATAGCCAGCTGGACATGGGGTGTGTGTGGCTTGCTGGTGTCTGCTCTTCTGAGGATTCTGTTCCACACAGCTGTTGGTTGAGGAGTGCCCTGATTTCAATATCCCATCCATGTGCCATTACTTGGTGGCGACAATCTTGGGTCCTTTTTAGTTCCATCAGCTTTTTCAAGTGTGAAGGAGCTGATACTTAGCAAAGGGACTTGATCACAGCAGGTGGCTGAGCCCAGGAGGTGAAAGGTCTCTGCTACTCTGAGGTCCTTGAGCATCACATTTCCTGACCCTTCCTCTCTGCACAGTAAGAAAGGCAAAAGTAAAGTGTGCGGTATCCAACTTTAGAAGAACTGCATTAGACAAGAGAGAACAAATGTAATTATCATTTCCCCTTCCTGTGATGGTAACGATGAATCTTACTACTCCAGAAGTAGCATAGGTCAGCCACAGTTAACACGGGGATTAAATCCCACAGCAACAGATTCACTCAGCCCTGCGAGCACAACATCTGTTCCTTTCTCAGACTACTTCAGGGATCACTGTGGGCACAAAAAGGATCTCCCACCCAAATTTATCCAGGCACTCCGCTCATGGTGTTCTTTGTGCTCTCTCCCTGCCAGGATTTTCAGGGCTGTTAATTGTCCCCCTGTGAAGATCCTAAGCATCTGTGATTCGCATCTCTGATCATGACCCCGACCTAGTGCCGTCCTCTTGGAACTCTCAGGACAGTGCAAGCGGGTTTGATTCACTGTCCTTTTCTCTCCACGTAGGAGGCATTCAGCAGTTGTTTGACTTAAGTTACTCGTAAAGAATGAAGGTTGATTTGTGTGTGTTTACTCAAATTCTGGAAGGGGTCCCTTGCATGGTGCCCTAAAAATTAAAAATACTGTCCTATTTTGAAGTTTGTACTGATGTTATCTTTGCATACTGGCAGTTGGAGTTCCTTGCCCTCTATTTTCTTTTTCTTTTCTGTCTCTTGTCCCAGGTGTGGTACCCTGCATGGTGTTGAGTCGGCAAAAGCCTGTTTGGCTTCCTGTCTTAGTCTCCTTGTTTTTTACTGAGATGGCCTGATGCGCAGAGTTTATTATGACTGGCAGAAATGTCCTTGCTTTTTTTTTAAAAGGAAACTTTATTATCATAATGGTTTCCTCTTGCATTAGGCATATATACACTTTCTTGTTTTCAAAGAAAAGTGTGTTAGGAAAACAAAATACATTCTCAAGAGAAATGTATGGTAACCACAGCAATGGCTGGTATCAATCATCACTATAAAACAGAGTGCATGTTTCGATATAAGGCTTATTCTGAAGGCTTATTATTTAAGGCACTGACAGCGACATGTGTCCTCCGTGAGTTGTTAGTAGTAGAAGAACCTGCGTCACTTTCCTCCCAGGTGAAGGGGCTGTGTTTTTCAAGAAGCCACAGGCTGGCCTTTCCCTTTCCTGATCTTTGCTGCTCCTTGGACCACAGTGGCCTGGGAAGGTTTGGTGGAGTGTTCTTCCTGGCTATCAAACCCCGTTCTTCATTCCAACGTGAGTGCACCCAGACAGAATGGCTTCCTTTCCCCACTGATTTATATATAATGTGTGTACAACAGAAAAACTAGCTAGGTACATAGATGCATGATTCATATTAATAAAGGATTATTAAACAAGGTACGTGGAGAGCTTCATAAATTCTCCATAAGGAAAATCTCTACTACACACGTACAAGTGCAGCCCCAAGTTAAAATATATATTTAATACAATACCAACTTAAATTCAGCAACATTTGTTATGGCATGTAAACAGAAATTTCTGGAGAATTAAAGACTAATGAGACAGAAACTCAAATAGTTTAGGGGGGTTCAGAGATAATGATCTGTAGAATAAGGTTAGTGTATTAAAATTGTTAACAGTGTTGAGAAATTGAAGAAGAAAAAATAAAACAAAATAATATACTCAACAATGTAAGATTCATTGTAAAATCAAGAGAACAAAGTAGAATAAAATTCTAATTGAAAAGTGTTACACTTATAGACAATTGAAGTGCAAGGCTATTAGAGAAACAAATGATAGTGCTTTATTTATGGTAGTATATCCCACAATTCATCAAATATAAGACTGAATAATTTAAGAAGATGTCTTAATTCCAGAATGTTTTTTTAGTTTTAAGTCCAGAAAGAGAATTTCTCTCTGGTCTTAGCAAAATAATGTAGCACTTGGGAACAAAGATGCAGCCCAGCAGCCCTGCACTGGAGGCCAATATGGAGAAGACTTCCATGGCCACCATGGCCTTCCCCTTGCTGCTGTGGTACACGGGCAGGAAGGTGACCCACACGCTGCAGAACACCAGCATGCTGAACGTCAGGAACTTGGCTTCATTGAATGTGTCAGGCAGGTTCCTGGCCAGGAAAGCCACAATGAAGCTCAGCAGGGCCAGGGAGCCCAGGTATCCCAGGACACAGTAGAAGGCAGTGAGGGAGCCCTTGTTGCACAAAATGATGATGTGGCCATGCTCAGTGTGAGTATCTGTGTCAATGTAGGGTGGATTTGTCCCCATCCAGACACCACAGACAGTGAGTTGGATCAGGGAGCACAAAGGGATGATGGATTTTGGTGCACCTGACACGAGCAACTGTCTCATCCTCCTGCCTGGAGCAGTGACCTTGAAGGCCAGCACCACAGTAATGGTTTTTGCCAAGATAGTGGAAACAGCCACAGTGAACACTGCTCCAAAAGTGGTCTGCTGCAGGATGCAGGTGGCTGTGTTTGGCCAGCCAATGAAGAGCAAGGAGCAGAGGAAACAGCAGGTGAGGGAGATGAGCAGGGTGTAGCTGAGAGCCCTGTTGTTGGCCTTGACGATGGGAGTGTCTCGGTGCTTCACAAAGAGCCCAAGCACAGCAGCTGTGAGGACAGTGAGACTCAGGGTTGTGCCAGCCAGAGCCTTCCCCAAAGGGTCTTCAAACGCCAGAAAAGTGACAGCTTTTCCCAGGCAGTGGTAACTCTGAGTGCTGGCGTACTGAGAATCTGCACACTTCACACACTGCTCCATGTCTAGCAAAATTAAAATTGTAACTTGCCTAGCTTGTTTCATTTATGTTTTCACAAAACCAAGAGCAGAAACTCATTGGAGTTGAACTGAATTGCCAATTTCTTTTTCTTTTCCTTTTGTTTTGCTTTCTCTTTCTTTTTTCAATCTTCAGGATTGAACCTTCCACTGAGATATAATCCTAACTCTTTTAAATTTTCTTTTGAGAAAGGATATCCTTAAGTCACTATGTTGCCAAGGCTGTGTTTTAACACAGTGTTCCTACCTCAGCCTCTCAGAGCCATGGGTCCCAGGCACGCATCACCCCCCCTTTCTTTCTAGACAAAGAGTAAAAGAATGGTGCATACAGAATAACTTCTACATAATACTTATTATTTGTTATTTATTCTTTTAAATCTTGCATGTCCATAAAATATTGTATTTTATACAAAGATGATCTACCTTGATTGACTTACTTCACTTACTTTTGTTTGATATAAATCAAACCTAAATGAATGATTAGGAAGTCAACTAAATTTTCTGATTCACAGTGAAGCAGATGTGAGGAAGCCTATTGAAGGAGAAGTAGTTCCACTCTTTATCCTCTCCACCTATGGACATTTTATATGCAACCACTTACTTTGTTTTTGTTGTATAAAGTATAGTGTAGTAGTTTGATTTTGATACCTTCAGAAATAATTACAGGATATATCATTACTTACTTAATGTTTTTAAATATTACAAACATTAAATTTCTAAATAGTGTCTATCAGTGTCTTATGACTAAGGTATAGAAACAGGTTTTGAGAGTTCTGTAATAGTCTTGTATTCCATAGCCATGAGGTCAAATATTATTTTTATTCACTTAAAAGGGTTTTATACTTCAAAACTAGCATCACTGGAAAATCCAGTCATTCATGTTTATCCTTTTCATATATATATATATATATATATATATATTTTTTTTTTTTTTTTTTTTTCTTCATTACCTTGACCATGATATAGAGTATAGAGATTGAAGTATGACGCACAATCTCCTTTTCTCATTCTTGCTTTTGAAAATGGAACGGAAACTGTACAGTGTGCTGTAGGATACCATAGAGATGATGTTTGGGTGACGGTTAGAGACTTTTCCTACTCTTCTTTTAGTAGGCAAAGCTCTTCTTGCTTCTTTGCAAGTTATGGTGGAGTACAATTTTTTGCATTGTCTCCACTTAGTAGAGTTGTTTTGCTTTGCACAGGACCTAGTACATTTAATTATAATTTTATGCACCGAGTTCGCTTGTGGTATACTGCCCCTGGAGTGCATAGCTCAGTTTGGAACAGAACATGTGAATTTGGTTTAAAAAGGAAAGTGGACTGTGAGCTCTGTCCCTTCTATGTACACTTTCAGGAGTGACATCAATGAGCTCCTTCCTTAAAATGAACTGATTTTCCTCTTCTCTATGAATGAGTTCAGTCCTACTATGTTTTTGAGTGATTATAAATTTCACTGCTACTATTACTAATCAACAAAACTTTGAAGTGAATTATTGGACTATGGACACCTATTTGATAACAGACAGGGTACTGTGGAGATATTACTACTACTGAGACTTTTAATTATTTCTTAGTGTTTTTCTAGGTTTACCCCTGTTCCTATACATTTCAAGGCTTTGATTGATGTGAATTACTCCTACTCTCATATGAAAAGTTTTGTAAATAACTGTACCAATGAACAATTTTCTATCATGTTATTATCCTAGTTTTCAATTTTTCACTTTCTTTTTGATTAATTGTACTAAGAGTTGCTGGGTTTTTTGAGTCATATTTAATTTTGTTCATTTTCTCTCTGTCATAATTTCTTTATCCTTTATAGTACTGAAAACAACAATCACTATGCAGTTCAGACTGCTTTTGAGTTTACTTTGTAGCCCAGGCTGGTTTTGAACTAACAATGGTCCTTATACATCAGCCTCCCTAGTGTTGGTATTATATGTGGGAGCCACCAAATTCGGCTGTGTCTCAATTTTTAAAAAATTCCTTTGAGACTGTAAATGTTCTTTCACTTCTCTTGTGTTCAGTTTGCTCTGCATTTTTCTCATGTGAACATATTTCAAACACAGAAGTCCAGCTTTTTTAATTAAGTAGAGAACAGCACACATGTACATAATACATACTTATCTTGACGCAGTTTTACCTTCAAATCACAGGATTTTCAGTTTTATATGATTTTCAATTTGTGATTTGATCTTTTCTGTACACTCTATATGATGGAGAATTAAGCATACCAGGAGCATGTATTAACTGTATCAGTAGGGGCACTGTTGTCTATATTTGCATATATACTGTTTTAAAATGTTTTATATCATCATACTTTTGGAGAATATATATTCAAAATGATTACATGATATAATACATAACCAGTCTTGATGCATTTCAGAGAGCATTTGAAATCTTACTGAATATGTTCTGAAATCAAAGTTTATGTCGGCCACAACCAAATTAGAAATTATTCAGTAGGAAGATAATTCCACCTTGCAACAGTCATTAGCATCTGATTTCTACAAATTTTGAAGAATATATTTCAATCCTCATTCTCATTTTATCTGTTTTTTAAATAAAACATGGTATTTTTTCAGGATAGTTGAATATTACATGAATTGGGAATGTGCTATTATGACCCCTTCCTTTAATCTTAACAAGGATTTATGCCACTTCATTTTATTTACATATATTGCTAAACTATCACTTCTGTAAAAATATATGTGATGCCATCCAGAAGTTCAGCTATTGCCACTTGCTAAACCCTATATTCTTCATGAATATTATCCTTACAATTCTGTGGTACAGACTCTAGTTCACTCCATAGGCTGTCTTCCCTACTCACCGGTGCATTCTAAGAAAATCGGGATTAAATCCTAGGAGCAATTTTATAAGCATGTTGTGCATAAAAGACATCTGCCTAAATCCAACCATACTGAGTCTCTCCAAGCACATTTTCTGTGTGAAGAATAGCATCAGTTCCTGAAGAACAAAGTGTGCCTGACCTTGTCTTGACTGTATTCTTTCTTTAGTTCCAAAATTGTAAATTTTTTGTTAATCCTACTGCCTACTACACTTCATGATGGAGATGGAACTTAGAAGCTGTAGGACAAGAGAAAGGAATGAACTGGAGGAAACAATGCTTTTAATGGGACTTGAAAAATAAATCAATGTATGCATACAAGTTGGTACATAAATGTCATCCTAGAGAATTAATGGGCTGACATCATTTTATTGAAGTGTTAAAGCTTCTTAGGCAAACTGTGATATTCTGTCTCAAAACAAAACAAAAAAAAAGAATGGCTGGAGACACAAATCATTGACAGAGCACATCTTAGTTCAACTTTTAGCAATGCAAGAAACAAAACCGATAAACAAGAAGGGGATGAAAAGAAATAGAATTTGAGTGCATGTTTCAAGGGGGAAAATGTGTTTTCAAACCAGGCAATATCAGTATAACAAATTGTTTGATAAATAAAAGGAGAATTTTACCATCAGTGTCATCCAGAAGACTTTTCCCATTGTTTCGGTAGATGGAATGAACATAACATAGAGTGAGAATGTCTCCCCAGGACATGCTCCTACCTGTGCCATTGGTGATCTCATTGTCTGCACAAGGGGTGCAAGCAAAACAGCAGGCAGCCTTTCCCTCCTGAGGGCTCTTTCTAAATCCAGGACTGCAACTCTCACTGCAGACTGAACGGGGAGCCTAAGGAAAAAAATATATGGTGGTAACTTCTTAGAATTGTACTTACTTCTTCAGAGAGCTAGAGAGGTGAACTTAATTTGTATGCATACATAAGCAAAATTACGTAGTTGTGTTCCAAATTTATTTCACAGTACGATGTATATACTTACAAAAATATAAGTGAGTGCATTTGTTCCCCCTTCATATTAAAGCTTATAATTATTTTTTCCAAATTGAACACTTAGTTATTTAATTTCCACATGTGAGCATTGCATGAGCCAAGCTAGGGGCCCAAAGTCTACGTGGGGTTTTGCTTACTTGTGATTAGTAAGTGCTGTGATTAGGAGCAACACACCTCTGTAACTTCTGTGGCCCACTCTGTCATATCCTCAGATAAAGTCAGCTTTTGGCCATCGGAACCATGTGAAGAAAATGTGCCTAGTTTAACCTTTAATCTAAGTCCTTCTGGAAAGTTCCAAAAATTGAGCAGGTCATACTCTGAATCCAGTTTCCTTCTATAATCCAAGTTCACCTGT
>PVKA01050012.1:0-12941 GCA_004027165.1 Ctenomys sociabilis | reverse complement strand
TTTTTTTTTTTTTTGAGACAGGGTCTCACTATGCAGTTGAGGCTGGCCTTAAGCTCACTTTGTAGCTCAGGCTGGTCTCAAACTCACAACAATCCTCCTGCCTCAGCTTCCCGAGTGCTGGGATTACAGGCATGTGCCACCACGCTCGTCTTAGTACTGATTTTTTTGAAGTTTTCATCATGGAAAATGGAAGCACATGTACAAGTAAAGAGTGCAACCAGTCCACATGGCCACCAGATGGATGCAGTCACCTGGTACAGCTGCCCAGCACGGCTACCACCTACAGCGGGCGGACTGCCCTATCGGCAAGATCACTGGCAGCAGGTGAAAATATTAACAGGAAATTTCCAGAAATAAACAAGTATGGGGTTTTTAATTGTGCACTGCTCTGAACATTGTCTTGTTCTGTTCAAATGAGGAAGTGAATTACCTGTTGTCCAGTGTATTTGTGCTCTGGGAACAGTGCTGTTGGTTACTCGGTAGCCGTCTCACCTGTCAGATTGTCTGCTGCAGTGTCTAGGTGACCCTTACTTCACACAATTGTACGGTGTTTCCTTCTAGTAAAAAGGTGAAAGTATAATGTGATATTAACAAAGATAGAGAGACTCCATAGAACTTCTATTAAGTATTATAATTGTATTTTATTAGCTTTGCTGTTAATCTCTTACTGTGCCTAGTTTATAAATTAAGCTATAGTGTCTTTTTTTTTTTTTTTTTTTTTGTGGAACCAGGGATTGAACTCAGACCCTTGCACTTGCCAGGGAAAAATTTCTTTTTTTTTTTTTTTTTTTTTTTTTTTTGAGACAGGGTCTCACTATGCAGTTCAGGCTGGCCTTAAGTTCACTTTGTACCTCAGGCTGGTCTCGAACTCACAACAATCCTCCTGCCTCAGCCTCCCGAGTGCTGGGATTATAGGCATGCGCCACCATGCCCGGCTATAAATTAAGCTTTATCATAATTATATATTTTAAAGGTCACCAAAGTCATAACAGTTTCAATGTTACTTAAATGTCCAAGTCCAAAGTTTCCTTTGAGACTCAAGGAAAACTCTTAATGTGAACCCCTGTAAAAAGCAAAAAGAACACTAAACACTACTACCATGTGATAGGGCAAACATCACCATTCCAATAGAGAAAAACAGGAATAGAAAGGAATAGGACCAACGTAAGACCAAAGGGTAGTAGGTCGAACACTAAATCCCATAGTTCTGGGATCATGACAAGATGTGAATTTCACAGGGCTTGGGTGCCCTCCATCTCATGGCACTGCAAGTTGCAAGCCCCCATGGCTTCTTTTTTTTTGGCAAAACCGGGAATTGAACTCAGGCCCTTGCACTTGCCAGGAAAGTGCTTATTCCACTGAGCCATCTCCCCGGCCCAGCTTCTTTCTTAAGGTGGCTTTGCTCACTGCCTGCTGCTTTTCCCAGACATTCCACATTCTCGGTTTCTCCAAATTCCTGGAATCCCTGCTGCACCTTCACATTCACAGATTCACATGCTGCCTTCTCAGGAGAACACTAACAGGCCTCTCAGACTTTCTGGACACCACGACTTTTTCATGCTGCATGCCTGTAAAACTGGCACCACATAGATGATGCCAAGCTGTGTTGCCAGTTCAAGCAGTAGCAAGGCTCTCTTGGATCATCATGGCTGTGGCAGCCCCTGAATGCCTGGGTGCTGAACCCTGAACCAAATCCCAGAGAATCAATTGCCTAAGTGGCTCTTCTCAGCATAGTGCTGAGACTCTTCTCAATCCAAGATCTTTCACTTTTGAAACTTTGAGCCTACAAGGGGCAGAGTCTTGGTGATTCATGAAACACCCTCAAGGCAACTTTCCTACCATCCTAACTCAAAATAATTAGTTCTTTTTTTATGCTAATCTTTTTAGCAACCAAGTTTCCCTCTGCTCCAATTTTTCAGATGTTTCCTTTTTGGGGAAACTACAGACTTCTTAAATGGGCTTTTGGCTCTTGATTTTCATTATGACCTGGCTAAAAGCTGTCAACATCACTTATGCCACAGGTTGAATGCTGGCCTGCCTTGTAATTTTCTCTGTCATATTAAGTCATCCACCACCCTTAACCTCCATCTCTTGAAGCCATGACCTGTACAAAATGTAACAAACTTTCTGGGAGAGTATAACACAGATGGCCTCCAGTCCAAATGCCAATGGTTTAGAGTCAATGTCCTTAATGGTCATTTCTGTCTGCCTGTTTTCAGCATTCTGGTCATATGGCTTGTATCTAAATGTCCCTCCAAAGCCTCATCAGTCAGAGGTGGGTCTTTTCAGAGGTGACTGCATCTAGAGTGTGTGGTGCTGGAATCAAGGATGTGCTGCTGAGATTGATTCATGTGGGACTGCTACCCACCCTAAGGACAGGTATCCTAGCTAAAATATGAGACATAAATGATAGGTTCCAGCCTGAGCACAAAGTGCTAAATTGTTATGGCCCTGATTCAACCCCCTTAACAACACCTTATCTTCCCAATGACCACTTCCTGCTTCTTCCTGACTCCAACCCTGGGTACAACTTCCTTTTACCTTTCCTAACCACACCAGGGAGCCTCCAATCAGCTCCTTGTGTGTCACTAAACCTGGCCCCTTGAACTCCACCCCTAGCAAAAGTCCATAAAGTCCCATCCTCCCTGTCCCAAGTCAGACAGCCCTCCTATCTCTCTGCCCACGATCCTTTCATGTCTACAGAGTTAGTGAAACCCCGCTTTAGTTCTGCTTCTGCGCTGCATCACCACCACTACTGCTGCTGCTGTAAAACCTGATATTTTTGATGCTGTCACTCAGATCAGTGAGTCATGTAGCTCCAGGGGTATACCCTGCCCTGCTCTTTTTTTTTTTTTTTTAATGTATTTAGGGTCTATAAGATCTCACTATGTAGATCAGACTCATACTGATCCAGCTGTTTTCAACCTCCCAAGCACTGGGATTACAGGCATGTACCACCACACCCAGTCTCAATTGCCACCTCAGCGTGCCCTGGGGGTGGGACTGACATGGCTTATGGTGCCAGGGATCAAACCCCAGCCCCTGTGCTCTTCCTAAGCAGGTGCTTTAGTCCACTGAGCTATCTGGCTCCCTCCGACCCCTGGTTTTGAGCTCCCGCCCCAAGCTGCTTTTTGTTTCTGCTTCTGCCTCTGCTGCCTGCTGTTGTTTGCTCACATTGAACACTGGCCAATTTTAATCCTCACTAGTGAGCACAGAAACTATGGGGTCTTGCTCATTTTTCTTTCCTCTTGTCTTATCTTGAAAATCGTGAGTTCATGTCAGGACACCCCCACCTTCCTCACGCATCCGGACCGCAGCCCTCTTGCTTTTTCTAGTGATGGCTGCTAAAGTAGGTGCTGGCTTCTCTCCCTCACAGTTACTCCAGGCTAAAAAGTAATGGCTTTTTAGCAAGAAGTGATGTTGAGCCTTTTCCCCTCGCTAATCTTTAGCTCACTTTAATTCGGCCACCATGGGAAATATTCTTCCCATCCTCCAGAGCACACACTGCTGGGTTGTCTCCTAATTAGAACCTCAGCACCCCCAGACTTTGAGGATATCTCAAACCCAAACAACTAATTTTTAAACATTTCTGTTATTGCAACAACAAATGGACAGAAATTCCGTAAAAGCCTTTGTTGACTCTGAAAGCATGTCCTCATCTTTCTCCCTTCACTGTCCCCCTGCCTTATCCACCAGTACTACCCTCTCTACCCCCTCTGCTGGAAACTCTGCTTTGTCAGTCTCCTCTCAGTGCATCTTTACTTACTCCTCCCTCTGTAGTAACCTCTCTGCCTCTGCTTCTGCCTCTAGTTCTCCTGCTGATTCCACTGTCTTTTTCCTCTCCTGTATCAAAACCTCAGGTGCCTGTGGCCTCTCCTCCCATCTTTTTTCCTCCTGCACTCCATACCTGCTCCTGCACAACTCCCCCAGCTGCACCGCTGGTCTGTGACTGTTCGTAATGTGCCCAGCTGCCACCATCTTGTGCACCATGTGGCCATCTGCCACCACTATGTGGTCGCTCTTCTTGTGACCTCAGAATACCTACTTGTGGCACCAACCACATGATGAGTTACTGCCATCTTCCGTGCCATGTGGCCATCTGCCACCATCTTACAGTTGCTCCTCTTGTGATGTCAGAGTGCCACCTTTTAATGCCTCATCCCACGATGGGCCACTGCCATCTTGCGGCCTCTCCTGTGATATATAGTAACTATAAATAAGAGGTCATGTACATGTTTTTCAAATTCTTATAAGAGATCTCTCTATTAATTGAGCTATAAAGTGCTTACTAGTCTTTTTATAATTACAAACTTGAAACTGTTATTATAATCTAATTTGGTCAAAATATATTTGAATACATTCTGATTTTTTAATGTTTATTTTAGGGAAGGGTCTATAGGGTGTTCAGGGTCTCGCTACTAGATTAGGCTTGCAGTGATCTGCCTGTTTACAGCCTCCCAAAAGTTGGGATTACAGGTGCATACCACCATGCCCAGCCTCAATTGCTGTCTCAGCATGCCTTGAGGGTCGGGCCGGCACAGCCTACATTCTGATTTTGTAAAAATGTTCCTTCCTGTGTTTTGTGTATTTCCATGTTTGTATGTCATTCTGTGAATATCTGCTCCTCTTTTTATTTGAGCTTTAGAATATAGAGTTAGAAACATGTTTTCTTCTGTGTTACCAGCTGGTCTAAGTGATATCAAAATTGGTTTATAATTAAACAAAAATTAATAAAATGGGGAGAGATTATTGGACAGGACTCCAATTGTAGACAGAGGGGTGGCCAACCTTTGCTCATTAATAAGAGCCCCCCTAATAATCACCATAGTCTCTTGGAAGACACCCCCTAATAATTTGATCATTGGTTAAAATATGAAGTTTTTCAAGTATAAAATTAAAATAAGGTTTCTTATAAAAGATATTAAACATACTCATGCCTTCCAAGTGTACAGTATTCTACAATGTAAATTTTTTTTAGATTTAAACATGTGCCTTTCTCTTATGCTTCAGATATTTGTGATTAAAAAGTCCATGTCAAGCCAACAATGAGGTCATCAATCAAATGGTAATTTTCTAACAAAAACTTATGTGATATCTAAAATGGAGATTTCATCATCACTCTTATTCTATGCTACTATGTATGACTATAGATGTCAAATGATCTCTATAAAATTATATCACTGTTGTCTGTTAACATCCTACAGTGATTTAACTACTACTAGAACATCCATGTTGGTAAGAAACAACACTTCTCTGGTTATACTTTATATACTCAGTTAAAATTTTAATAATTAAATGTATTACTCCCAACTAAGTATACTAATGTAGGTCCAGATTCTCCTGAAGGAACAATTGCTATTAATTCCTATTTTATATCTCAATCTGCCCCTGACATTCATGCTGAGCTTAAAAAAAAATAGATCTCAGCCCTCAAAACCCACCAGGGAGACTTACTTAATCTGGATTTCTGTGTCTTCAATAATAGAGACAAAAATTAGCTATACAAAAGTGCCAGCTTTTGGCTGCAACACTCGGGGCTCCCATCAAAGCAGGACCTTGGCAAGGTAGTGCTGAGGCTAAACAATGGTGCCACCTGAGCCCCTCCCAGAGTTTGCTTCACATGTGGTGAAGAAGGACCCTGGACACAAGCCTGATACAACCTGTGGTCACCACTGGGACCTGGTCCCATCTACAAGCTTGAGGGTCACTGGAAATGCAATTGCTCTGTCTTCCAAAGAGTAGGTAAATCATACAATTCCCTGCCCTCACAGGAGAATTCTCTGCAGCCAGATCCATCAATAGTTGACCTGCTTGTTCTTACCACTGAAGAGGAAAAATGGGTTTGGGGGCCACGGGCCCTTGTGGACATCTCAGGTAGGACACTTGTTGACACAGAGGCCACAAATGTTTCTGAGTTTTCAGGTCATGATATTAGATCTACAGTCTCCGTAGTGAGTGTTGATGGCCAGGCTACAGGATCCATTCAGACAGGGCCCATTCCCTGCTAACTCTAGACACTGTTTTTCACTTATAATTTCCTTGTGATCCCAACCTGCCTCACACTTCTCATGGAGAGAGATCTCTTTCAAAAGCTCCACTTCTCTTTCATCTCTCTCCCCACAGTGCTTGTCCTATGTACCCAACTTCAATGCACAGCCAACTCTTCCCTCTCTCTTTCCTCTTCTCTTATGGATCACATACTCTGGGATAGTTCCAGTCCTACTCCTGCCACTGTACTAGTTTGCCTCGGGGATCTCTCAGCCTTCCTCTATGTTTCCCAACATCCAATAGCTCCTAAACACTAATACAGAATATAGGCAAATGAGCCTTTAGAGGCCCACCTCACCAAATTTATCTTGGAGTTGCATCTTCCTTGGCCTCAGCTCTCTCCTTTGGCTCTATCTAGAGCACTTTCTAGAGCACCTGACTTCCTAAGTACATTTCAGCTCATGTATGGAAGACCTTTTCTGCTTCACAGTTTTTCCCACCCCGATAACTTTTCTCCTATCACTAGCTATATCCCTGTTCTGTCCTTCCTCTAGTACCTGCTGTGACAACATGCAGATGCCTGCCTCCCTCAACCAATAGATACTACTCAATTGGCACCATCTATATTGCCTAGAGATTTAATATATCTTAAATCCTCTAAACTTACAAGATTAGATCCTACATGAACAGGCCCCCAAGTGATCATCCTCTCCACAGCAACAGCAGTAAAAGTCACCTGCCTGCCCACCTGGTTCCACATCACCCAAGCCAAGAGATACCCAATACCCAGACAACTCAACTCCACCTGACAACTCAGCTCTTCCTGATCCTGAGCCCCTGTTGTTTGGGTGGTTTTCACAACTCCTGTCTCCTACGTGTCTTCACCTCATTAAGAGTTCAAAAATCCCAGGGTAACTCATGTATTGCTTTTCCACCTTGTTTCTGATCCCCTACCTTCTGCTAGTCCTTTTCTTTGCTGATGGACTCTGGACCATTTGCCCAGACGACTTTCAGGTGCTACACAAGATTCCTTCAATCTTGGATGTGAACCTTCACTAACAATAAACTTCTCATCCTGGCTTAAACTCCTGGCACTAACTTCTATATGGGCGCAAACCATCATCCTGTCAACTTCCTTGCCCCCCAGACAACCTTCCCATTCAGGAGGAAACAGTCTAAAAGAGTCATTGCCCCTTCATGACAAATAAAAGATGGGAATGATAGGTTAATGCCTGAGTACAGACTGCTAAATTATCATGACCCTGATTCAACATGGATGAATCCCAAAACAATGGCTATCTTCCCAGTGACCACTTCCTCCCTCTTCCCCACCTCAGTCCTGAACATAGCTTCCTCTCACCTTTCCTGCACACACAAGGGAGCCTCCAATAAACGCCTTGTGTGTCACTGAACCTGCCCCTCAAACTTAACCCCTAGAAAAAGTCCATAAAGACTCATCCTTCCTGTCTCAGGTCAGAGGATCTTGCCCATCTCTCTGTCCTTGGTCCTCTCCCTGTCCTCAGAGTTAATAAAGGTTCCCTTCCCCCTTACCTCTGCTTCTCTTCTGCACTGCTGCCACTGCTGCTACTGATAAAACCTGACAATAAAGAGGGCTGAATTTGTTGTCACTTGCTCTCTGCTTGCTGCCTTCAGCTTGCCCTGCTTTGCCTTGGGCTGTTTCTCCTCTGTAATGCCACCCTACCTTAGAGTCAGCCAACTATAAACTGAAATTTATTGAGATTATAAATCTCAATAAAATGTGAGTTAAATAAACCTTTCCTCCACCCAAATCCTGTGGGTGTTGGAAATTTCCTCCTAGCAAAAAAAAAAAAAAAAAAAAAGGCCTTGATCTTCTAGGCTCTACCTGGAATCTTCCATCAAGCTTGCCTTTCTAGGGCTTCTTTAGCTGGCACCTCCAAATCTTTCCACAGTCTCCCAGCAAGGCTTCTAAACTGTATGTTTAGGTAGAGTCACAGCAACAATCTCATTTCTGATATGAAAATCTGTCTTAGTCACCTTCCCACTGCTAGGACACAATACCAAACACCTCCAACTTAAATTGTTTTGGTGCACAATTTCAGAAGATTCCGCCCATCCGGGCACCTCTATCATGCTGTTTTCATATGTGTAGGGAAAATGCAGTATATATAGAGATTGGTACTATCAGCAGTTTCAGGTGTTCAATGGGATTCTGGCAACATGGCCCTTCAGGCAAGCTAGAGATTTATTGTCAGCTTTGGTATATAGACACCCATGCCTGCCCACACCCCATCATTAGGGTGTACTGTAGGAGACAAGGGAGCAAGTACAAAATCATAATCAACATGCTATTATCATTCCTCAGTATCCTTAAATGACCAGGACCCTTCCATTTGTGAGACCCACTGCCCCCAAAGCACATGTGGGAACGTGAAACATTATGATACATACTGCCCACCTCTGAGCTCAGACTCCACCTGGTGTCCTAGGACCTGCTCTCTCCACCTTCGTTCCTCTGAGGGCATATGTTCCTGAAGCGGAGACAGGGAGGGAGCCTCCTCTCCATACGCTGACTTTGGTCTCAGTATTCCCCAAAACTACCACCAGCTGAAGGAAGGAAGGAAGGAATCTGGGGGCCATGGCCCCCAGGTGGAAGCAAAGGCTGCCCACCTTCCCCCACAGAGTCCTTGACTGTGTCCTCCCTTGAATCCTGGGGTGGGTCTTAGGGGCACCACAAAAGGAGCCATTTCTCCCTAAGTCTTAGAAAGTAGACTCATTAAATGTTGTTGTTCAAATAAATAAATGTTGTTTTTTATTTTTCAGAAAGTTGACATCATTTGTTGGTAAGACAGTTCCTAAGACCTCTGTAGACTTGGGAGTGGTGACTGTGGACCTCCTGATCCTTTTCTTATTTATTTATTGAGACAGTCTTACTATGTAGTGTAGGCTGGCTTTCAACTCACTTATGTAGCCCACTCTGCCCTTGAACTCATGGTTCTGATTTTATATATATATATATATTTCAGAACCTGTGTTTTGAACTCAGGCCCTTGCACTTGCCAGGGAAGCACTTATTCCACTATACCATCTCCTCAGCCCCAATATTTTAAATAATAATAATATTTACTTAATATCTTAACATTGTACTTTGAACTCAATTATATAGCCCACTCTGGGCTTAAATTCTCTTGCCTCAGCTGAGATTATAGGCATGCACCACCACCCCCAGCTTCTTTTCCCTGTTCTAAAGAGAAGACATCTAATACTTTCCGTTAGACAAAATACTTATTGTTACTTCTTTTTTTCTCTTCTTGCAGTGCTTGGGAATGAACTCAGAACCTTGTGCATGCAGGGCAAGAGCTCCACCACTGAGCTACATCTCAGCCCTGTTGTTAGTTTTCAACAAACAACAAAAAACCAGTTAAGGAGATTATATTTTGTGAATAATTTGCTAAGAGTTTTGACTTCTTACATCATAAATAGGTGAGGCATAGGGTCCTGAGTTCAAGTCCTGGTACCAATAAATAAATCAAAATAAGTATTGAACTTAGCAGATGTTCTTCTCTGTCATTTGATGTCACCAGCTTCCCTCTCCAGTAGATTAAGGATAACAACTGTTGACAGTTTCAGACTTGACGTATCCGTAAATTCCTGATCCAAATGCACTATTTTTAAAATATGCTGTTACATATCATTAAGTGAGATGTTTGCATCTGTGTTTTTAAGTCATGTGGCCTACATTTTCATGTCCTCTATTGTCCTTACCTGCTTTCAGAATTAGTAATTCATGGGCCTTGTAAAATGAGCTTTTCCTTTTCTAGGGACAGCTAGCTTAAGTTTTGTTTTGTTGTATTTTAGGGAAGGGTCTACAGGGTGTTCAGGGTCTCACTACTAGATCAAACTTGTAATCTGTTTACAGGCCTGTTTACAGCCTCCCAAGAACTGGGATTACGGGCACCACACCCAGTCTCAATCATCCTCAGCATGCCCCAGGGGTGGGGCTGCCATGGCGGGGCTGGGGATCACACCCCCAGCCCCTGCATCTGCTTGTAGGTAGCATAAGTTTATAATACCTTATTTTTGCTTTTTTGAACATCTGGTAGAATTTATCTCTAAAATCTGAATTGGAGTTTTTGCAGTATAAAATACTTTACTGACCATTCATATTCACTGGTTATTGAAGTGCTCTATTTCTTATTTTCCAGTTTGGGTATCTGTCTATTTGTTTTAGTCATTTTCCTATGCCTGAAACACAAAACCCTGCACAATTTGAGGGAGGAGATGTGTATTTTGGCTCTTGTGTCAGAAATTTCAATCCATGTTCTGCAGGCTCAAATGCAGAAGTAGCACAAGGTGAAAGGGCCTGCGCAGACAAAAGCCACTCACTTCCTGGCTGCCAGGAAGCAGAGAGAGGCAGGAGGGATTGGGATGGCCATGTATCATTCCAGGTTATCTCTGCCTCATTGATCTCCATTTATGACTTTGGGGACAGCTAAAGCTGGAAATTTGTCACCTGTCTGAGACCAGGGATATAGCTCAGTGGTCCACAAACTACCTGGTAAACACAAGCACAATGTCCCAAATTCAATTCCCAGCACCAAAAAAAAAAAAAAAAAAAAAAAAAAGTACACATACAGGGGCAAGGCAAGGCCAATCCCCAAAGAGCACCAGAGGTGAGCCATGCAAACAAGCTGTCTAATCCAAAAACCCCACAATGTGCCCCTGCAATCCAAGAACAGGTTGCTAAGCAAAGGGGTGTCATGGGACACCATCCTGCCAAATGCACGTGTTTTGGTCACATCTGGAGATGGGGCTCCACCTGAACTCAGTTTTCTGTATACTGTCTCTTATCTTTATTTCTCTATCCTCTTTCAGTCCTCCCCTCCACCAGAACTTCCAGAACTGAGCTGGACAAGGCACTGACTGGGTCCCACCTCCCAAATAGCAAGTTTCAGCCTTAACACTGTTACATCTAGATATTTAAACTCATCCTAATTTAAATATTCTTTCCTTAAAGTTTCAGTAGTTAGCTATGTAGGCTAGGCTGGCCTCAAATGCACAGTGATCCTCCTGCCTCAGCCTCCTAAGTGCTGGGATCACAGGTGTGTGCATCACCATGCCGGGCTCTGGTTTACTCAAGTCTTTTGTCAGTTGCTTGAGTGGAATCCTTACCTCTTTTGCTTTTATTTTCTCTTATTTCCTGATAAAATGTTTCTAAAATAGTATATCACTTCAAGACTGATTTAGCTGTACCTCAGCAAAGTGTGTCATGTGATATTTTATTATTTGGTCCTCAGTATTTTAAAATTTCCTCTGTAATTCTCATTTTATTTATCATTTACTTATTTGGTTTTTGAAGACAGGGTCTTTCTGTGCAGTTTAGCCTGGCCTTGAATTATGTAACCCAGGTTAGCCTCAGACTCAAGGCAATCTTCCTGCCTCAGCCTCCTGTGTAGGAGAATTAAACCTGGCTGTAATTTTCTTTCCTTTTAAAAATGATTTGGTACAGGGTATCACTACACAATTCCAAGTCATCGTGATCCTTCTGTTTCCAGCCTCCCCAGTGCTGGGATTACAGGTGTGCACCACCATGCCTGGTCTCAGAGGCCAGCTCAGTGCACCCAGGAGTGGTGTTGGGATAGCATGTGGTGCTGGGGATTGAACCCCAGTCCCTGCATTTGCCTAAGCAGGTGCTTAGTTTGCTGAGCTATTTCTCCCTGGCCTACAATTTCTATTTTAATATAGAATTACTTGATACCACGCTGTTCAGTTTCTAGCTATGAAATATCAACTGGGGCATGAGCTGGGCTGTAGCTATAAAGAGACTAAAAAACACAGGAGTTTAAATAAGAAAAGCAGGGCTCTGTCATGGTGTGTTTGTGTTGGGGGTGTGTTCTGGAGTCCCTTTATAGTTCCACTGTGACATAGACAGCTGCTTCCTTCTGCCTTGGGCAAAGCTCTGGTCACTGCTGTGCCTATATCCTGGTTGACAGGAAGGGGAGAAGGTGGCCAAGCCAAGCGGACAACACACAACTTGTGCCCAAACATGGTTACAGCCACAAATTGCTGCAAGGACCAGGGGGAAACACAGTCTTGGCTGGGCCTATGCATCACAATCTCCAGCTAGGGAGTCCATGAACAAAGAGCTGTCACACCTGGCGCTTTTGTTGTTAGAGCCTATTAATATTCAAGGTAATTTATCAGGTTGCCTTTTGGTCAGAGGACAGTCTGTGATATGAATCATGTGGGATGCTCTATGTCCCTATGGCCTGGTCACGTGGTCTTTTTTGGCATCAACAAGCATATGCTTTGTATTTGTGGGGTGCCTGCTGTGAGTCTGATGGTATCAGGAAAATTAAATTTTCAACTGTGTTGCTTGGGCCTTCAGTACAGCACTTTATATTGTGTCTCTCTGAGGTGTGTTCTTTTTGTTCTTGTTTGTCTTAAAGATTTGGGAGGCCTCAGGGTGCTTTGTGTTCTACTGTTTTCTTTCTTTCTTTTTTCTTTTTTTTTTTTTTAAAGCGACATCCTTCCTTTCTGTATACTTGCCTAAAATTCTGCGTCTACCTAACCAACAGAGGGACTTGCCAAGGAAAAATGAATTTAATGGGAAGCAGCAGGGACCTAGCTCACAGGCCCATCCTGGGAGGCGGGCAAGGGAAGGCCTCCACAGGCAGAAGCTCGGCATCCACACAGTTGTTTGGAAACAAAGCTCCTTAGTGGAAGGGGCTTGTTGCAGGAGGTGGTGATTGTTCATCGAGGACTGGACGTTGTTGCTGGGAGATGTCTCCATGGCAGCCACTTATCCGGAATGTTTCACGTTGTCAGAGTCCTTGGGAAGATCTCATCAGGGACCGTGGTGCATCTCGGCCTTTGCCGTCTCTGGAGTACAGCTCTTGTTATCAGGCAAATGTGGGAGGCATCCCCTTATGGTCTGACGGCTTATTGATTATTTTGAAGTTTTGATCTCAACC
>PVKA01050011.1:0-12953 GCA_004027165.1 Ctenomys sociabilis | reverse complement strand
CTGAGGATAGAAATGTGTAATACTAAAATTATGCTTGAAATACCTGTCATTTTAGTCTTCAAAATGTGTACTGCTCCTAATGTCATATCAATCATTGCTATACTCTTTTTAAAGTACTTTTGTAAAAAAGATAATAATAGAACAAAAGAGACAAGATAAAAGTCATAAGACTGTCCTGCTATGAAGTTGTATATGGTTTGATTTATAAATTTCTGTGTAAAAATTAATTTTTTTCACAATTTATAGAGATTTAAATTTTAGAATGTCCATGGTTGTTGAAAAACTGCAGTTCTGTGTTATGTCTAAGGCATTTGGTATTCAGACAGATACAGTTGTCAAGCTGAAGCACCTCCATTACAGGGTAATAATATCATTAATTCATTCTTCTGGATATTTATTAACTAAGGTTTTCAGACCAAAAATTAGAGAAATAGAGGGGACACGAGGACAGCCATTGTATTGGCCCTAGCCCATCAAGATCAACGAGGACTCAGGACATAAGAGAACCTATGCTGTGACATCCTATAACTGAGTAATGTCCCAAATTTTCTGATCAAGGAGACTGTGGGACCGCAGAGGAAAGTGACAGATGATGTAGAGTGTGCCTAAGGAGAGTCAGAGATAAAATATCCTCTAAAGCTTTAACAGAGAGCAAATTGCTCAAGCAATGGTTGTAACTCATCCAGATGGCTGAGATTGACAAATCATCTACAAGTTGCTGTACATGGTTTCAGCATAAATTCTGAGGGCATTTGACTAATACCCTCAGATACAAAAGTTACATTTTTAGCTATATAACTCTTGCTTTAACTTGGTCTTAACCATCCTGCAGAAAAATATAATCACGAGATACTAAATTAATGCCATATTGATATACTGAGGTGTAAAAAGCTCAAGTCAACAACTTCTGACAATTTCCGGTTCTGTTGATAACCTACTACTATTACAGACTATTGACTATATTGCGTTATTTTGCTGAATTCAAGTACCTACAACCTTTAGACTAGTTTCAAGCAAGTAAAAGTCCTTGAAAGACTTCGTCAAATACAATTTCTCTAATTGCAGTGGAACAATTATCTCAGGATTTATCCCGAGAACCTGTACCACAGTTGGTAGATTCTTCGCCTGTGTCAGCCATGTGGATGAGTCATGGTCATTGCTTCACCAATTTGCTCTCTGTGAAAGCCTGAGAGAAAGTTTTCTCTCCATGTGACTCTCCTTAGGCACACTCTACATCATGGATCACTTTCCTCTTTGGCCCTATAATCGCCTTGATCAGAAAATTTGGGACATAACTGAGGTGCATGCTGCAAGGCTGTACATGGTTAGATTTCTAAAATTATGTGTAAACATATATAATTGTTTATTCCTATTTTTAAAATATTTTTTAATTTTTTAATGTTATATATTGTAGGGGCTTAAAGTTTAACATATCAACACTTGATGAAAAATACCTGTTTCATGTTAAGATTAAGATGTTTGATATTCAGAGGATAATGAGGTTAAGCTCAACAGCCTAGGTTGTATGGTAATAACAATAAACTTCTCTTCTGGAGGGTTAAAAACCTAAGTTTGCAGACCAAAAATAAGAGAAAAATGAGGGCCACAAGGACAGCTAACATTTTGGCCACAGCCTTTCAATGTCAATTAAGACTCAGGACATATGACAACCTGTACTGTAACATCATGTACTGATATTGTTTAGAGAAGATATCATGTCTAAATCTTGTCTTCTAAATAACTATTATGAAGAAAACAATATGCAGTGTATTAATTGTTGTAACTTTCATACTAACCTGTTTTGAAACTTTCATTTCTATTTTATCTTTTTTCTCATTAAAATGAATAGAAGAAAAAAAAGACATGTGTAGAAAATGGAAGTCTAAATCCCAACAGTATTATTCCCTTAGATATTTTGCAGAATGCAAAGGAATTGGTCTGAAATCTCCTATGCTCAGTATTTTATGGATTTTTATATTTGTAAAGTCCCTGAAACCAAGGTACTAAAAAAAGCCCTCAAAAGGAAAATGCATTGTTATCATCGATGATCCTTTCCTCAGATATCTTCCTCTTTCTCATCAGGATTTCAGGCTCTGCTATCTGTTTCTAACAGTGACTTGCATACCCTTGAACCTTGTTTTTGATCTCTTTTGGTGACCTGTGCAATATTCTTAGAAATTTGTTTCCACTCAGGGAACATCACTTCCTACATTTGCTATCAAATGTAATAAAATAAGCTTGTCTACCAACAGTAAAGCTCAATACCTACAATTTTGGCAACTTCTTGTACTACTAGTGGTGAGGGAGACATAGTCGTGGGGATGCCACAGTCAGGACAATTCAGGCCAACTTGGAGACATAGACATATGCAACCTAAAACAACACCATTGAGGACAACAACAAAACCACTGGAGATGTAACTCAGTGTGTATTACCTTGTTCTTTCCTCAGTAGAGCAAAAAGAAATACTAATCCTCCAAACCGTATGTCTTTAAATATCATGAATGCACTCATTATTTAATAAAAAATTTACAACCAAGACAAATAGCTGAGGAACATAAGAGAAAATATAGAATGATTTTAATTAAAAGATGAAGGCTGGGGGAATAGCTCAGAGGCTTAATCATCTGCCTGTCAATTTCAAGGTACTTAGACTGATTCCCAGTATCACAAAATAAATTTTAAAATAGTAATAAATAGTGATGAGTGACTACTGGAGCTGTACTACATAGAAAAGGTTGTGGTGGCAAAACAGTCCTGTTTTAAAAAAAATCAAACACGACGGTAAACATAATTTCAGACTGAAAAATAAAAAAACTGGACCAACCTCAGTGGACATCGCAGAAACAGATGCAAGAGCGTGCTTGTGATTGACAAGAGGTAGTAGTCTTCATAGTGCGTAGAGAAGTTTATAGGAAGAAAAGATGAGGAAATCTCCACATACTGAATTGTTATACATGATCAGGAACTGTAGGAACATGCATATAACCTGGATGTCACATGCCAAGAGAGGTCAGAATCATTAATCACCTAAGACATTGCCAGCAGTCTGCCGACTGTCACTAAGGAAATCCTAATATTTTACAGAAACACAACTCAGTGATGATAACCACTATAACAAATTGTTCTTGTGAACCTTCAAATGTGTGTCAGTTATGTTCTCTATGGATGGACAGGAAGAAAGGAAAGACAAAAGAAAACAGGATGAGAGGTGTGAGAATGGAGGATCTTGAGGTGACCCTCTAACTGAGATTTGAAGGTCAAAGTTCAGGTACATATTACATTCTAACAGAACTACCAAGTCAAATACAGTTACATCTCATGCTCATTGAATTTAATGACTTGAGACTCCAGGCATGACTAATTGATTACTGATGAACTTCGTTTTAAAATCCCCAATATTTTGGCATTTGTGGTTCAAAAAAATGATAGGGAAATCTTCAAATAGACCTAGATTGATCAGGTTAGTAGGGAGGCACTTTAGGTAAGATACAAATTAGGAAATTGAAGGGGGCATGGAAGCAAGGGAATGCATCACCAAAAGGGGTGACATTGGCCAGATCCTGGAGGAATCAGTTCCTCCAAGATATTGAGGATAGGGAGATTAGGGGGCAGGAGCAGAGGGTAGGAGATCATGGTTGTGGTGCTAAGCAGATCTCTTCTTTCTCCACCATTCATGTCAGACTCATGATATTCCATTGTCCCTGTCCAGATGCTGCTTTGTGGTCCCTAAAGCGCTCCCCACATGACTACCACTGGCTGATGACTTAGCCCAAAACCCGTGACCATCTTTGGGAAAGAAGTATGAAGGGACTTGGTAGCTGGAAGTGAATATTTGCTCAAAAGCAGCATTACCATAGTGAACTGGTTGATCCAGGCACTCTAATGAAGAAGAGATGGGCTCCTTCTCCTCCTAAATTCAAACTCCAGCACTAAGTGCAGATAATGAAGGAGCATCCTCATAGGGGAGAAAATAAAGGAGCTGTCACCATAGTGTTTAAGAACGAGTAGACAACCCTCGTTCTTCCCTTTGGCCCCTTGACATCCCATAAGCCCCTTACCCATTATTCATACTGCATCTTTTCTCATGAAGGTCCTACTTCTTTTGCTCCTTCCCCTTCTTCACCAAAACCATTGCACTTCTATGATTGGCTTGTGTCTCTGAAGGTGATGAAGAAAGCTAAGAAGACAAATAGGCCTCTTCAAGCAGGTATGGAGTACAGCTTGCCCTAGATCTTGCAATAGTTCTGATAAATCAATGAACACAGAATGGAAGCAGATTTCAAACATTATCACCAGCTGGATGAGACACTGTGAAGTTGCACCAGAGTAGGTTGAATAGAGTGTGTGGGGAACTCTGCCACAAGGGGTAATGAACCAAGGGTCCAGAGAAGTAGAGGCTGAAGACCTTACAGATACTCACAAAGGTTTCAGAAATATAGGCAGTGGCAGTCATTAGGACAGAAGGGAATTTAACATCAATAACAGACAGTGATGGTTGGAACAAACATCTACCTTAGTGGTGTGTGTGTGTGTGTGTGTGTGTGTGTGTGTGTGTGTGTGTTTGTGTGTGTGTATTCCCTGATTATGTTATGAGATCAGGAGAATATGGTATAAATAATTACAGAATTTTATCATGGTTTTTGTGCATTTGTCTCCTCAAAACCTCATGTAGTTATTGATATGAAGTTCTACCGTTTGTGATTCATTTATAATCCAATTCTGGGATTATGGATCTATGTACTGCTGGAATTATGGGTGTGAGTGCTACCCTCAGCCTAGGGTGGATAGTCTGAATGTAACATAAGAGAGACAAAGAGATAGATGTGCTCTCTGTTGTCACTTTTCTGCTACACCTCCCTTAGCTCTATGCTCTTTGCTGCTGGCATGAATGGATGCTCTCTGTCCTATGTAAGTCTGGCCTTGGAGCCTGGTGACTATGAACTGAAACCTCAAGTAACTGTGAGCTAAATAAACTTTCTTTCCTTTACTTTTGTATCAGGTATTTTGTCCCAGAAAAAAGAAAAGAGTAACTGAGACAGAATTTGGTACCAGGAGAGGGGCCATTTCTGTGGCTAAATCTGACCATGTGGAATACAAGCTTTTGGGAATGGCTTATAGGGAGAAACAGGAAATATTTGGAGATGTTGCCTACAAGTGCAGCACTGTAGTAGCTTCAGCTGTTTTGTGTGGGATATTCTGGTCGGAGCTCAGAAGACCAGAAGGCTGATAGAAAGCCTGCCTTTAAACTCCAGGCTGAGGAGGTTTCTGCTGGGAAGAAGGCCTGCATTGGTTGTAGGACACTGGATGATTTGTTTTATGGCTTGTCAGAAACTTTGTATGCATTTTGATCATCACATCCAGAGACTTTGCGTGAGACAATAGAAGCATGGCAGACTGATTACTCTGGCAAAAGATATTTCAAAGCAGTTGAGGCAGCAACATGGATATTGCTTGGGGCTTTAACCAGACTTATGTTGAGAATCAAGAGCAAAGAACCCAACAGGAGGTTGGTTTGGCTAGAAAGGAAGTGCCAATAAAGCTGTGGACTGCAAAGATGGAAACATGCAGCTGAGAGGATCTCCATCACTGAGAAGAAACAAGAGAATGGAAAGAATGACCTCAGGACACCACAGGAGGCAGAAGGTCTCCAGCCTTTACAGCCTCAGAATTGCGAGGGAGAGGGACTTTGCCTTGGGGGGAAAGCTGCACAGCCTCATGCTCCAGAATCGCTGTAGCAGCCACCCCAGGTTCCAGAATGAGATCAGCATGGAGAGTTTATTCTTCAGAATCAGGATCAGAGTACTCAGTAATCCAGACACTTGACACCAACAGCCAAGAAAGAAGGAATCCTGGCTAATGCTCCTTCCTGGCAGCAGACCTTGGTATCTTCCATGGGGCATTATTTTTATGCACATTCAGAAGGCAGGCATTCTGAGGATAAGAAAATTTCCACCCAGGTTTCAGAAGAAGGACTGGGAGGGCTAGCAATGTTCTCCATAGAGGGCAATTTGTAAAGCTGTGTGTAAGAAACCTATTCGGTAGAAACCATGGAAGTTTGGAAAAGCCAGGAGCATGGATCACCAAAGGGAAACTGTAAGGAGAGAGCAAAACCAGCTTAAGAGGTAAGCCATAGGAACTAACACCAAGAATGCCATAAGGTTGGAGCCACATGGAGCTCACAATTTGTCACAAATGGCTTCAGATGTTCCACATAGAACTATAGGATTTACCATTTAGCCTGATGGATTTTGGACTTGTCTCAATGTTTTGTATTCCCTTGTTGTTTGCAACTTTTGTAATGGTAATGTTTATCTTGTGCCTTTGAATGTTCAAAGTGTTTAACTTTTCTTATCCTACTGAGCTATCTCCCAAGCCCAAAGTGTTTAACTTTTCTTTTGTACACTGACTCACAGCTAAGAGTTTGCCTTAGATCTTGGATGAGACTAAGGACTTTGACTTTTCATCAATGCTGGAACTGTTGGCAGTTTGTTGACTCTTAGAGATGGACTAAAATGTACTTTGCATAAAGGGATGTGCATGAGTCTTTGGAGGTCCAGGTTCAAAATGTTATAGTTTGTGTGCATTTGCCCCCCAAAACCTCATGCAGTCATTGAGGTGTAATTCTGAAGTTTCTGATTAATTTATGATCCAAGCTTGGGAATATGGACCTGAGTACTTCTGTAATTATGGGTGTGATATCCAGCCTGGGGAAGATAACATAAGGGAGCCAGAGAGACAGACTTGCTCTCTGTTGAAATAGTTGCTCCTGATCCTTGCTGCCGGCATGAATGGATGCTCTCTGCCCTGTGCCAGGCTACCTTTGAGCCAGAAGGGTATAGGCTGAAACTTTCAGTAACTGTGAGCTAAATAAGCCTTTTCTTACTTCATTTTGGTTGACTTGTATTTTGTGCCAGCAATGAGAGAAGAGTAACTGAGACATCCTTCTATAAACACAGATCTTTCTTTCTTTTTATATTTATTTATTTCATTATTACTATTATTATTATTATTATTGTATTTTTAAAATTTAATTTAATTTTATTTTTGAGACAGGGTCTCACTATGCAGTTCAGGCTGGCCTTAAGCTCACTTTGTAGCTCAGGCTGGTCTCAAACTCACAACAATCCTCCTGACTCAGCCTCCCCAGTGCTGGGATTACAGGCATGCGCCACCACACCTGCCTCTTAAATTTTATTATTGAAGAACAAATAGCAATGAGACAGTTTCAAATCAAATTAGTTGGACAGATTCAACAATTAATACATTGCATATTGTTTTTGCAGTGGCTTTTTGTTGAACAAGGTACATACATGATACTCTATCTATAAATACCATTAGAGCAGATGCCTCTAATCAATGAATTAAGAGAACATAGTTGTATACCTATCTTTTTTCAAAGCTGAATTATAGTTCAGTTTCAATAATTAATACTTTTTACATTATTATCTTCCTAGTGGTTATCCATAGTACAAGAAGCAGTACTGCATATTTATCCTAACTGTACTGTTTATACAAACATAAAATGGTTCTTCCTTTGTATCCCCTTTTTTGTTTAGTCCTGTCAAAGTTGGGTACTCTATTATCATAGATGCTTGAATTCAGTGAATCAATCCAAAACAGTATTAATTTCAGGTGTTCGAGTACCATTAGCCTTAGATCTGTAGATGCATATGTGATTTAAATTAACATAAAAACAAAGGGGCCAGGGAGATGGCTCAATAGAATAAGCACTTCCATGGCAAGCGCAAGGGTCTGAGTTCAATCCTCAGTTTTGCCAAAGAAATAAAAACAATAAACAATAAACAAAAAAGTACAAAAAAAAATAACCACTTCACCAAATAGTGACAATGGAGAATATTATAAGATTACTTGAAGAATTTGTCTGTTGTGGAATTTTAGCTCCTTTTCTACTGGGTCAATATTCTCAGATATATCTTCAAACTATAGGAGTCCACCACTTTATCACGAGGATAAGAATGTCAATTTCAAAAGACTATTTGTAAAGTTACAGTATAAATTTACACATGAAGCACTTAACAACATAAGTGAATTACACAATCATTATAAATACTATGAAGACGGAGAGCACTGAGATTCCTATTGGGGACACCTAACCTGGTGGAGGGGATAGTGGTTGAGTGGTGCTTAGGAAGCACTGTGAACCAAAAGGAAAGAATCTGTCTTTGATCTCTGCTGAACTGAGAGATGGAGTGTGTCAAAACCTGCACACAAAGGTGATTTCAGGAGATGAAGAGTTGATTGAGAAGAGCACTGACCAGCTTTGTAGCTGTGAAAATTGGAAGCAAGATATGGTGAAAAATACAAAAGAATCACTTCATTGTGAATAGTAATTTGAAAAAAATTAACACATCTCTTGTTGTGCAAGTTTTTGTAACTCAGTTCTAGTTCAAATGCTCAGTTAATTAGGTAACAGATTCAAGTCTGTACAAAACAAAAACATTCTCCTCCAGAAGAAAGTAACACTAGTCAAAAAATAGTGCCACCTCTTGAGAATCACCAAGATTAGCAAGTCATTTTATAATTAGTTTTATCCAAATCATGAGTAATTAAAATATATCAGAAGTTCTGGGATTCAAAGAGCACAATGGATATCAATTTAAAAGAAAATTCAACGTTACCAAATTTTTAGGTCTACACATATCTCTCTAAGAATACATTTATTAAAAATACTGTAAAAGGCATGGCTTTTTTGTTTCAAATATTAAGGCAATGGCAATCAATGCTTTGAGCATTCATATCTTGAAGAAGTGTAGAAGAAACAATGATGGCATTGGATATATGCAAAGCAATGAGATAATGAGAATAATAGATTACTCTTCCATTGCAATCAACTCAAAGAAATGCCAGTTCTTTGTTCAATTTCAAACCCAACTCTTCAGATTTTAAAAACATATACAAAATTCTTTATTGCCCACAAAATCAAAGATCCAATCAAAATGGTTCAATATAATTGAATTGAAACTTTACAGATGAAATAAAAATATTGAAAATATATGTGAAAAAATGTTTGGCATCTTAGGCATTGGAGAAATGCGCATCAAAACAATAGTGACATAGTCAAAAAGTAAGTAAAGTTCAAAGAGCATAAGAGAAATTACTAGGAGGGAAATGTGGTGCACATGACTCCAATGTGTTACTTATGACTCTGTTAGCAGGAAATATGTGGTACATTGAAAAATAGGTAAGGATAGGGCACAGCAGAATGTACCATTGAGCAGGGGTGGCTTTAGTAATAGTGTGGAAAAAGGACCCTCTCCCTGGAATTGGATCCACCAAAATTGAGTGCACATACATAGAAGGGGAGGGGGACCAATTTGGGAAAGCTTTGTAGGGATGTGACATAGTTATTCCCTTTCTCTAACCATACCATGTTGGACTCATCCTACTAGCCCTTTCCCATGGGCCTGTCCAAATAGTGGTTTGTGATGTTAAAGCCTCTCTGCCCACCAGGCACTTCCATTGGCTGGCAACTTGCTGATGAAACAAAGCCCAAGGGCGTGCCACCTTAGGGACCGGTATATAAAAGGAGATCAGGCCCAGCTGGGGCAGTCTAGAGAGTGGGCTTCACTAAGAAGAATGGCCAAACCCTCCACTGGGAGGTGCCAGCAGTGTAGATCTGCTAAAACTTCGGGACCAAGAACTGCCTGAGAAAGAAGAGAAGAGCACTTTCAGTGTCTAAAGTTAAGGGCAAGACAAATAGACCATCATACCTCCTCTTATGTCCTATTGACAACCCTCCCAAGACCCTTACCAGTCCTAAGGAATGTACTCCTTTCCCATGAAGCCCCTGTTCCCATCACTTGTCCCTCTCTCGCCCAAACCAGTGCTCTTCTGTGATCTCCCTGTGTCCTTCCAGATAAACACGAAGTCGAGCAGGGCCAAGAGAACCCAGAGTGAGATGGTGGGAGCCCGCACAGGTCCCTAGAGAGCCCAGAGCAAGAGGGGCCTGAAGAGCGCCACCTGAGGCCAGGGAACCTCAGGCTTACGGAAGTAGAAGCAAGAGTTTTGCGACCCAGAGGCCCCAACCCTCTATGAAATCCGAGAAGTGGCCCTCGGTCTGTGTACCACCAATGATGTGCTGAGGTAGTTTCAAAATTACACACAAACACTTTCCAATAATGGTGCAATAAAGCCTACCTCTGTGAACCTGTGAGTGGAAGTCTGTGTATTCTCTGGGGGTAGAAGGAACAGAGGAAATAGGAAATGGAGCACCAGGAGAGTAAAAAGGGAAGAAGTAGTGCTTTTAGTTTTTTAAGACATCGTCATACTGATTTCCGTTGTATTTTTGTTAGTTCACATTACCACCAACAATGTAGGAGGGATTCTTTGTTCTAACAACTTTGTCAGAATTTGTTGTTTCTTTAGTCCTTGATAATAGGCATTTTTGCCAGCGTTGCTTGGGATTTGAGTGTTATTTTTATTCACGTTTCTCTAATGGACAAACATGATGGACATTCTATATTGACAATTTGGACTTTTTCTTGTAAGAAGTGTTCTTTTAAATTGCATTAGATTTTTTTATCTTTTATGCTTTATAGGGCTGAGGAGGTAGTTCAGTGGCATAAGCGCTGGTGTGGCAAGCACTACATGCAGAGTTCAATCCCTGGTACTTCAAGATGAAAAATGAGTACTTCATATATTCTAGATATTATTATTCTGCTTGCATATTAACTAATAAAGTTTTTTCCAACCCTGTGGGTTGTCTCTTCAACTTTTTTGATTATTGGCTTTGCTGTGCAGAGGTTAATTCATTATGATTACACTGGTCATTTTTTATACTGTTTATTTTGCATTTAAGGTTCTGATCAGAAATTTTTGCTTATGCCTGTGTCTTCAAGTGCTTCACCATTTCTTTTCCCCCAGCCTTTGATAAATTTTAATTTGATTCAATTCTTAGTTCTATTCATGTAATATTATGTATGTTGAGCTATCTTTACATCCATGGGATGAAATCAAATTTGATATGTTACATGCAATTATCAGTGATTTGTTTCAAAATAAATCCTTAGATAGTGAATAACTTGTTCTAAGAGTGTTCTGCAATACAAGCAAACATGCCTAATGATTTTAGTTTGAAAATAAAAATGGCAAATATATGAGAAAATGTACTACAACACTAGTCATTTGAAAAATTGAAAGCAAAACAACTTTGAAGTGCCAGCAAGCTAGGTCAGCTGACTAAGTAACTGCTCAGGAAAACACAGGGACCAAGGTTCAATTCCTGGAACCACATGTTATACCAGCCCTGGGCCCAGGCATTCTGAGTCAGAAACTGAGTCCAGGAGTGATGGTGCACACCTGTAAAACCAGCCCTGGGGAAGTTGAAAACAGGAGGATCACTATGAGTCTGAGCTACATAGTAACACCCTATACTGAATACATAATAATAATAATAATAATAATAATAATAATAATAATAATAATAATAATAATAAATATTGCAATATAATCTCTTTCCAGAAAGAATGGCTACCATAAATATATCAACTAATAACAAATTCTAGAGAGGCTGGGAGAAAAAGGAACTGTTCTTCACTGCTGTTGGGAATGTAGAATGGTACAACTGCTGTGAAAATCAGTATGGAGACTCCTCAAGAAAACTAGGACTGGAAATCCCATTCAACCCAGTTATTTCCCTTCTGGGCATTTTCCCAAAAGACCTGAAAACATCCTACCAGAGTTATATATGTGCACCCATGTTTATAGCAGCACAATTTGTCATAGCCGTATCTTGGAAAGAACCAAAATGCCCATCACCTAAGGAATGGATGAAAAAGATGTGTTATTTTTATACAGTGGAGTACTACTAAACTATAAAGAAAAACTAGAGAGAGGTCTTTATAGGCAAGTAGGTGCAACTAGAGCCTATACTCATAAGTGAAATAAATTAGGCCCATATGTGTAAATATCATATTGTCTCCCTAGTGTAAGAACCTGAAAGAAGAAATAAAATCTGAAAGTTATAATAGATATAGTAAAATGCAAAGAAACTGAACATAAGAATTAAACAATGAAGACAAGGGAACTGAGAAGGTATAGGAAAAAATGAAGGGGAAAAAATCATGCACATGTATAGACAGGTTGACTGAGATGATATTACTAATAATTTCCATTAGTTCTTTTGAAAATGTTTAGAATTGTCACTTTGACTAACATTTTATGCTGATATCTGCAATCAAAGCAACTAAAGCCAGGACAGCAATGTCTAATATAAAATCCACACTGTACTAGAGGTTGACTTCCATTCATCTTCATCTCCTAAATGTATATCATTACTAGTGTCTTATTGATTATTATACTCTCTTTAAAATAAATTAACAAAAAAGTAAATAAGAAAAAAATAAGGTTTATTAAAAGGAAAAGTTATTATTCAATATTTTCATCAATCTTACATAGCTATATATGTTAATCTCAGCAATAGATCTAATAATAAAAATATGTTATATGACAACCATTGTTAATTTGCTATTCTTAATTTGAAAATGTACAACATATGTATTGTTTTATACTACAATGTTTCTGTCTTTGCATCTGCTATTTGTTTTTGATTTTGTTTATACTCTTCTAGATAAAATTAAATTTAATTAAATTTTAAATTATTTTTTAATTTTATTTATTTTAATTTTAATAGATTGCAAATTGAAAATAAATTATTTCCAAACATAAATGAATATAACAATAAAAATTGTCCAAAATAAATATGAAGAAAGAATTTACAGATCAGTTATAATAGTTCACTGTGTCAAAACCAAGAAAATTATATTCATTTTTTCCATAATTAATAAGTTACCTATTGTTTTCACAGTGGTTTGTTGTCATACAAGGTCCATACAAGATATTCTACTTAAAAAAATGTTAGAGCAGAAGTCTCTAATCAATGAATTAAGAAAATATACCTGTATACTTATTTTTTAAAGCTGAACTATAGT
>PVKA01050010.1:0-12950 GCA_004027165.1 Ctenomys sociabilis | reverse complement strand
TGCGTGTGTGCGTGTGTGTGCATTTGTGTATATGTGCGTGTGTGTGTGTGTGTGTGTGTGTGTGTGTGTGTGTTGGAGGTGTTTCTTACCAATGAGAACAAGTGAGTGGGGGCAGGAGAGAGAGGGACAGATGCAAAGGAGACAGAGCTGTCAGAGGGAAAGGTAGTCTTGGAAGAGCAAGGCCATGAGGAATTCAGTGCAGCAACAGGCCTGTGCTCGATTCTCTTCTGCCCCGAACGTCTCAGGCTGTTTGTGGCTGTCCACCATCATCTCTTTAATGGGTGGAAAGCAGGTTGAGGTTGAGGTCAGACAAGTGCTCTGTGTTTGGGTAGTCAAGTAAGCACACCTCCTATTTTTAGCAAAAGGTCACTTAATTCCTCTGCACTGGTGTTCGATGTGTGTCCCTTGGACTTAGGAAATGTATTTGTGTTAGAGAATACATGAGGGTTGGTTTAGCTGTCCCTTGCCAAATCCTTGCCAAATCCTGTGTAACCTTAGACAAGTTAATTCACTTTTTTGTGTTTCTTTTTTCTCATAGATAAAATGAATGATTATCATATTATCCTTTTCATGGGTATATTGTAAAAACTGACTATATTTAAATACATAAATCACCTATAAATATGTGGCATAAGTACTTTGGAAATGCTAGCTGTTACTTTCATCCAAAAATTTAATATACTGTGGCCAGTGAGACAGCTCAGCAGACTAAAGTACCTGCTTAGGCAAGTGCGGGGATCCCCGGCACCACATGCTGCCCCAGCCCCACCCCAGGGTGGGCTGAGCCGGCTACAGAGTCCTGGGTGGTGGTACATACCTGTAATCCCAGCACCGAGGAGGCTGAAAACAGGAAGCTCACTGAGTCTGAGCGTGTAGCAAGACTCTATAGCAACCAAATACATTAAATGTATATATATGTGTTAAAGATGTAAAAAGATTTTTTTTTTTTTTGTCTTTTTAAGACAGGGTCTCACTATGCAGTTCAGGCTGGCCTTAAACTCACTTTGTAGCTCAGGCTGGTCTTGAACTCATAACAATCCTCCTACCTCAGCCTCCCAAGTGCTGGGATTACAGGCATGCACCACCACGCCCAGCTGTAAAAAGATTTATTAACATATTTTGCATATTGAGTAATGCATTTTCAGTACAAGAGAGAGACTGAATGGTTTTTTCCTCTTGTGGTGCTGAGGATCAACCCCAGGGCCTGCACACTCCAGGCAAACACTGTGTCCCTGAGCCACATCGAGATCCCAGAGGCTATTGCAGACAAGCAGCAAAGACAAAGACCTAAGACCACATTTTAATTATAGTTAGAAGTAGCTTCTGCATGTATAGGGTACAGGGTTTGATTACTCATGAAGCTTAACAAAATGTATGTTGATCATTCTGCTTATTCTTTTGTGAATTCCCAGTTTGAAACCCTGACTTATTTTCTTCTTGGCTCCACATCTTCTAGAGTTAAAAGGTTGTCCATACATCAAGTTACCAAGCCTTTAGTATTTTCCCATCTTATCCTTCAGGTAACAACTTTGTACATGTTTTCTTGATTGTTATGTGTCCTATCTTTGCTTAGTCAAATTCTAATGTTTATGTCAGAGACCTAAATACTTTCTACCACCCACCATATTTTCATCACTAATTCTACTTCATGTTCTTCAATGATTTTCATTTTCATTTGTAATTCTTGAATTTCAGAACTGGGAAGATAGCTCAGCAGTCAAAGCACCTGCCTGGCAAGCACAAGGACTGAAGTTCGATCCCTGGTACCTCGTGCCATGCCAGCCCCGGAACCTCAGGCACAGCTGTAATTGCTGCACTGAGGAGGCTGAGACAGGAGAATTACTACAAGTCCAAGCTGCATAGCAAGACTATACCAAACAAATAATAATTTTTAAAGATTCTTTAAATAAAATTTCCTATTATTGGGCCAGGGAAATAGTTTAGCAGCACAAATGCCTGCCTAGCAAGCACAAGGTCCTGATTTCAATTCCCAGTACAAAAAAAAAAAAAAAAAAAAAAATATATATATATATATATATATATATATATATATATATGCATATATATTATGTTTATATCTTTTTCAGATTATTTTTCTCATAGGTGAACATTAACATAATTTTATGAAATTATAAATAATTCCATTAGATTTCAGTTGAAAATGCATTTTTTACAGTTATGGAGAATTCAGATTTATGGAGAAACATTATGTTGAAATTTACTATTTAAAAAGTTATGCCCAAAAAGAAAATAAAAAGTTATGGCCAGGCGTGGTGGCGCATGCCTGTAATCCCAGCACTCGGGAGGCTGAGACAGGAGGATTGTTGTGAGTTCAAGACCAGCCTGAGCTACAAAGTGAGCTTAAAGCCAACCTGAACTGCATAGTGAGACCCTGTCTCAAAAAAAAAAAAAAAAAAAAGGACTGATGCTGCTCTAATTCAAGCATCTGGGCAAACTCTGGCTTTGGGAGCTTTTAAAACCCCTCAGCTTGGATCCCATTGACCAAGCTTGGTGCATTAAGACAGATTTGTTCATTGAACTTCAAGGAAACTAAGCAGCAGACTCTGTGGAGCCCAGCAGAGTGGAGTAAGGACAGAACAAGCCCAGAGCAAGCAACACGGACACTGTGAATAGCATGGATGGAGTGGACAGAGTGGACAGCGTGGGTGAAGTGGACAGCATGGATGGTGTGGACAGTGAGGACAGCATGGATGGAGTGGACAGTGTGGATGGCATGGACAGAGTGGACAGAGTAGGTGAAGTGGACAGCATGGATGGTGTGGACAGAGTGGACAGAGTGGGTGAAGTGGACAGTCTTATTGTTGCTAGTTTAATATATATATATATATATATATATATATAAAGCCAGGCATGGTGGCACATGCCTGTAATCTCAGCACTCGGGAGGCTGAGGCAGGAGGATTGTTGTGAGTTCGAGACCAGCCTGAGCTACAAAGTGAGTTTAAGGCCAGCCTGAACTGCATAGTGAGACCCTGTCTCAAAAAGAAAAAAAAATAAAATAAAATAAATATATATATATATATATATATATATATATATATATATATATATATATATATATAAAATCATTAACCTATATGAACAATACATATATAGGGTTCAGTGTCATATTTAAATTCATGCATATACTGTAAATTAATCTAGATGTAGGTTCACACAGTATTAAAATCGCCAGCCAAATAGCTTAGGGATTAAAGTGCCTGCAAGCAGGCACAGGAGCCAAGGGTTCAATATCCAAGCCTGCCATGCTGGCCCCACCCCTGGGATGCACTGAGACAGCAATTGAGACTGGGCATGGTGGTGCAAGCCTGTATTCCCAGCTCTTGGGACGCTATAAACAGGCAGATCACTTGGAGTCCAATCTTGTAGTGAGACCCTGAACACCCTGTAGACCCTTCCCTAAAATGCAAAAAGTGTTAGTTTGATTAAATCTATGATATATAACATACAAACTAAAATGTGACATTCTCAAAACAAATTATTAAAAATATGTTGCTGAAAAATTGTAATACAAACTCAGCTATGTGTGGCAATAAAAGGAAAAATTTTATAGCAGGAATCAAATTGTTGAAATCTTTCCTTTTTATTTATTATGGCTCATAGGGGCTACTTGAGCCAGTGGTGTTTTTTTAATCAAATGATGCTGCGAGCTCAGCATTGGATTATGGTTAGTGTTCTGTGAAATCAGGCATGCAGAACACTGTACAGGGTGTCAGGAAGTATTTGCTCTGGGGGAGTGACTTAGAAATCCTCGCTATTGTCACCATATTCTTTGTTCCTGGTTGCCAACCTCGTGATGCAGCAGGCAGCTGGCTTACCATGATGGTGGGCTCTGGCCCGGCTCCAGGACTTCAGGGTCTCAGTCATTCGAGCAGCAGGAGGTGTGTAAGAACAGGGAGCGATGGAGAAAAGCCAGCCAGCCACCCCACCCCCACCCCAACCCCAGTGGGAGCCTTCATCATAGAAACTTAACTCACAGAGGCTCCAGATGAGTGAAAGTGATGGAAGAAACCAGAGGACGGGTGCGAGTGTGGGAAGATGACAGCGCACCTAGGGAAGGAGAACTGTGGGTGTGGAGGAGTCCCTGAGGGCAGGAGGAGCGGGGGCTTCCCCAGCAGGAGCGAGTGATCACAATATGATGTAGATAATACACACGTAAGTCATTTGCTGAAATAACAAATGCAACTGTACAAGTCTTGTGAATTGGAAGCTTGAGTTGAAGCTCGGACACACTGGTCCTGAGTCCCACATTTCACCTTTTTCTCTGTGATCATCTTGAAATAATAATGTCTCCAAACCATCTTCTTCAACTACAATTAGAATTTCTTTTTGTTTGTGTGTGTGCACTTTAGGGAGGGGCCTATAGGGTGTTCAGGGTCTCACTACTAGACTCAGACTCATAGTGATCCTCCTGTTTACAGCCTCCCAAGAGCTGGGAATACAGGCACGTGCCACCACACCCAGGCCATCACGGTGTGCCCCAGGGGTGGGGCTGGCAGGGCAGGCCCAGAGATCGAACCGTCAGCCTCTGCACCTGCTTGCAGGTGCTTTAATCTGCTGAGCTATTTGGCTGGCCCTACAATTAGAATTTTCAGCACTTAAAATAATATGAAGTGCTAGGTTGCTAATATTTGTTGCTGAGTGAGTACATACTGGCTAAATGAAGACTGAAGAGCAAGCATGTAGTTAATTGGTTTACACTCAGCACAATGAACTTCCGTCAAGCTCTTTGCTGTTTTGTAGATTCTCACCTCCTGGCCAGCAGCGCCCCTGACCTAAGTCCATGGCCAGCACGACTAACGTGACCGAGTTCATCATCACCGGGCTCTTCCAGGACTCCCAGGTGCAGAGAGCCTGCTTCATGCTCTTCCTTCCCATGTACCTGGCCACACTGGTGGGCAACAGCCTCATCGTCCTGATGGTCAGTGGCAGTGGCAGCCTGCGCTCTCCCGTGTACTTCTTCCTGGGCTCCCTGTCCGTGATGGAGATCTGCTACTCCTCCACTGTGGTCCCCAAGTTCATTGCGGATCTCCTCACCAAGTTGAAAACCATCTCCTTGGAGGGCTTTCTGGCTCAGATCTTCTTCCATTTATTTGGGGTTCCTGAGATCCTCCTGCTAGTAGTGATGACCTAAGACCACTATGTGGCCATCTGCTGTCCTCTTCACTATATGACCACTATGAGTCACCAGCTATGTCACATGCTGGTAGCTGGCTCCTGGCTGGGGGGCTCTTTTCATTCCTTAATTCAGATGCTGGTCCCTGTCCCTTTGCCCTTCTGCAGCCCCAGTGTGATTGACCACTACTTCTGTGACCTCCATCCCTTATTCAAGCTGGCCTGCACCAACACCTATGTGGAGGATGGTGTTGTGCTGGTGAACAGTGGCTTATTCTCCATCTTCTCCCTCACCATCTTGCTGTGCTCCTATGTCGTCATCCTGCTCAGCTTGAGGAACCATTGTGCAGAGTGCAGGTGCAAGGCCCTGTCCACCTGTGCCTCTCACCTCTTGTTTTTCAGACCTGCCACCTTCCTCTACATGTGCCCCTCCTCCACCTTCACTGAGAACAAGCTGGTGGCTGTGTTCTACATGGTCATCACCCCCATGTGAACCCCATCATCTACATACTAGGAAACTCACGAGGTGAAAATCACCCTGAGGAAGTTGTGGAGTAGAAAAGAGGGCTCCAAATGAAAGAGAAAGGTACGGTGAAGGGGTCAGTAAGCATGGCCACTTATGGAGTGACTCTAATTAACTGTCAGTTCAGTGTGATACTGAAGAGTGGCAGGGGCTGTGCATATCACTCAGAAGCTGTGAGTCCTGCCTCGCAGGAGCGAGATCCTGAGTTCTATTCCCAGGACCAGAAGACAAAAAAGAAAAAAAAAAGAATGGCAGTCAAAACACAAGGACCTAATGGCACTGCTGCTGTGACTCTCCTCAGAGTAAAGTTACAAGCACAAATGTCAGGAATTCTCACGGAATCTTCTCTTTTCATTTTATTTTAAAGAAGAAAACATATAAACAAAATTTCAAAGCAATGGGAAAGTAATAACGACTAATACATTGCATACTGTTATCTTCACAGCAGTTACTCAGTGTAAGGATATAGACATTATAATTGTTCAAACAATATTACTATAAACCTTTCTTTTCAATGAAGAAAAACTAGAACAGCTATCTTGTATATATTTTTTTTTCCTTTTCCCGTATTTCTTTTTCCTTTCCCCCTCACTGAATCTTAATAACTTGAGGGGCATTGGGATATCGCATGACATCATGGTTTGCGTGATTGGAAGACTGAACTAGGGGAAAGTGTGGAGGGGGGCACTTTCACGATGGAATTTTGTCAAAAGCACTCTCTTGCTTTCCATATAATAATTTGATATGTTTGTGGGTACAATGTTGAGGCAGGAGATTAGTGCAGCCACCCACCTGGACAGTGGGTGAGTCTCATTAACCCCAGAGAGAGAGCCAGGGTACACATCGCAAGCCCTACCTCTGAGACTGATCAGCGTGTTCTGTTCAATTCTCGGGAGAACTCAAGCGGGTTTTTGATAGGGTGGCTTAGGTCTGAAGTCAGCCCGAGGAGGGCAGGGCATGAAAGACAGCTGCCTGGAAGCTGCTGGGCACATAAGTGTCCCCCTTAGCCTGCTCTCACTGTGCAGAGTGGCTCTTTTCAACTTCTATTTAAGCCACACTCACTGTCCAGAGCACATTTCTTTTCCTACCATTAGCTCACTAACTTTTATGCATGTCTTTGCGAATTGTTTGTTCAGACACAGGTCCAAAAAGAATCTCTGCAGAGTCCCCAGCACCCAGAAACTTGCCAACAATGTGCTCTTGGGTGGCGGTAAACAGGAAGATCACTATGAGTCTGATCTAGTAATGAGACCCTAAACACCCTGTAGACACCTCCCTAAAATACAAAAATAAATAAATACATAAATACGTACATGTTGTACCAGAGAGATAGCTCAGCAGTCTAAGCACCTGCCTGGAAAACACAAGAACCCAAGTTTGACACCCTGTACCATATGCCATGTCAGCCCCACACCATGCTGGCCACTGAAACTGGGCACATGTCTATAATCCCAGCTCTGGGGAGGCTGAGACAGGAGGATCACTATGAGTCTGAGCTGTGTAGTAAGACCCTGTACCAAATAAATATTTTTTTAAAGTATGTCTTAATCATTTATATATCTTCATTTGAGAAATACCTATTTTTTGTTTATCCATTTTTAGATAATATCACTTTAAGTTTTATTATTGTTTTGTTCTTGAGTTGTTTAAGTTACTTATGCATTATGGATATGAACCTTTCAGTAGATAAACTGTTTGAAAATATTTTCCCCCATTCTATGTGCTGTCTCTTCACTTTGCTTATTTTTCCCTGAGCTATGTGGAATGTTCCTTTTGCTCTCACATTTGTCTGTATTTGCCGAGTTGCCTGTGAACTTGGTATGTGGTTAATTTTTTTTGCCTAGATAAGTGTCAAAGCATTTTATCTGTATTCTAATAGTTTTCTAGTTTCAGGTCTTAACATTTAAATCAATTTGAGTTCACTTTAGTATGTTGATGGTAGGATATTAACCTGCTTAAATTTTCTACTTCCTCTTAATTCAGTCTATGTAAGTTATATGTACTTAGGAATTTATCCATTTCTTCCATTTCTAACTTCATAGCAGTTAAGTGTTTATAGTGAATTTTCATGCTCTTTTCTGTGCTACCAGTTGTAATGTTTTTTTTTTTCATCTATAAGTTAATTTACTTGTATTTTCTCTTTTTCTTAGGTCTAACTAAAAGTTTGTCAATGTATTGTTCCGAAAATGACTTTTCATCTTGGTTTTTTTTTATATTGATTTTAAATTCTTGATTTTTTCTTTCTCCTCTGCCATTTATTATTTACTTCTATATAATAATTTTGTGCTTGTTTTGTTCTGGATTTTCTAAATCCCTGTGGTAGACTGTGGTAGCTTATTTGAACTATTTCTGCTTTTATTGGTATATTTATTGCTACAAACCTCTTAGTATAAACCTGTCCCATATGTCTTGCTACAAACTTCTCTTGCCTTTTCTGTGTTTTGTAGGTTTTGATAAGTTGTACTTCAACTTTCATTTGTTTCAAGAGAACTTTAATCTCTTTAAAGAGAAAGTAGGAGGAACTCCTGAAGAATAGGGGTAGGCAAAGAGTTCATAAACAAACATGTATTCTTATGGGAAACTCTTGAAAGAATTAACAACTGGGATCAACTCTTACTGAGAAGTGTTTGTGCAGCAAAAGAAATTATCAACAAAGTAAAAAGACAACCCACAAATTTTGAAAAAATCATAACTAATAAACACTCAGATAAAGGTCTGCTCTCTAGAATTTATAAAGAACTAAGATACATTAGGGCCCTCAAATTTAAACACCCAATCCAGAAATGGGTATCTAAGATGAATATGCTCTTCTCAGAGAATGAAATTAAAGAAGCAAATAAATATATGAAAAAATGCTCCACATCACTAGCCATCCATGAAATGCAAGTTAAAACAACACTGAGAAAGAATGGCTATCATAAGGAAATCAACCAACAACAAATGTTGGAGAGGTTGTGGGGAAAAGGGAACACTTCCCCACTGCTGGTGGGAATGTAGACTGGTACAATCATTGTGGAGGTCAGTGTGGAGACTCCTCACAAAACTAGGACTACAAATCCCATTCAATCTGGCCATCCCCTACTTGACATTTTCCTGGAAGAACTGAAAGCATTATATCATAGTGATATATGTGTACCTATGTTTATAGCAGTGCAATTTGTGATAGGCAAATCTTGGAAACAACCAAGATACCTGTCACATGAGGAATAGTTGAAAAAGATGTGGTATCTTTATACAATGTATAAACTATACAACTATAAAAAGTAATAAACTTGAAGCATTTACTTTGAAGTGGATGCCACTTGAACATATACTCATAAGTGAAATAAACCAGACACACATGTGCAAATGTCATATAGTCTCCCTAGTATAAGAAAGCAAAAGAAGAAATACAAATAGAAAGGTATAACAACAACTAAAAAGAATTTAGTCAGATAGTTAGGGTAAATTGAACTGCATATTTTGCAGGGTGCTAATCAGCTTCTCTTCTGGATGGTTAACAACCTACGTTTGCAGATCAAAAATTGGAGAAATGGAAGGGCTGCAAGGTCAGCCAACATTTTGGCCATAGCCTTTCAAGGTCAGTGAAGACTCAGGACATAGGAGAACCTGTACTGTAACATCATGGAACTCAGTTGTACCCCAAATTTGCTGATCAAGGGGATTATGGAGCCACAGAGGAATGTGATCGATGATCCATAGTGTGCCTAAGGAGAGTCACATGGACAGAAAGCTTTCTCTCAGGCTTTCACAGAGAGCAAACTGGTCAAACAATGGCTATGACTCATCCACATGGCTGACACTGACAAAGGATCTACAAAGTGAGGTACAGGGTACAAGACAAACCCTGAGGGGACTTGGCTGACCTCATCAAATACAAACATTACATTTTTTGTTATACAGGTCTTGCTTTATCTCGGTCTTAACCATCTAACAGAAAAGTATAAAAACAAGGTATATGAAATAAGGTCATAATAATAAGCAGAGCTGTAAACGGCTCTAGTCAACAACTTTTTTGGATAAGCCACTACTATTGTGGACTGTTGGACTGTGTTGGATGGTTTTGCTGAGTTCAAGCACCTATAATAATTCAATGACAATAAAATACCCATCTCTGACAGGATTAAACAAAAAAAGGGAATACAAAGGAAGAACCATTCTGTGTTTGTCTAAACAGTACAGTTAGGGTAAATATGCAGTACTTTTGCATAATTCTATGAGAAGAAAGATTTGTACTAATAGTGTTTGGACAGGATATCCTGTCTGTTTCTTGTACTATGGATATCCACTAGGAAGATAACAATGTAAAAAGTATTAATTATTGAAACTGTACTATAATTCAGCTTTAAGAAAAAAGATAGGTATACAGCTACATTCTCTTAATTCATTGATTAGAGTCATCTGCTCTAATAGTGTTTGTAAACAGAATATCATGTATGCACCTTGTACAACAAAAAACCACTACAAAAACAATATGCGATGTAATAATTATTGAATCTGTTCTACTAATTTGATTTGAAATTGTCTCATTGCTATTTGTTCTTCAATAAAGTAAAAAAATAATAATAATAACAAAGAAGAAAAAAGAAAACTTTACATTTCCATTTTACTTTCTTTCTTTGCACATTGGTCATTAAAAATAAATTAATTTTCACATTACAGTAGTTTCTAAGATTTTCTCATTGTTAATTTCTAGTGTGATTTCATTGTGTTCAGGGAATATACTTGATATAATATCTTAAAGATTTGTTCAATCTGAGCATAATGATGCATGGCTATAAAGATAACACTCTGGGAGAGTGAGGCAGGAGGATTGCCAATTCAGTCTGGGCAATTTATCAAAATCCTGACTCAGAAATAAAAAAAAAATTAAAAGGGCTAGGGGTACAGTTCAGTGCAAATGCCCTGAGTTCAACTCCTAGTTGTATAAAAAAAAAAAAAAAAAAAAAAAAAAACTGTTGAGACTTGTTCTGTAGTCTATCAGATAGTGTAGCTCAGAGAATGCTCTATGTACTACTGAAAGAGGTGTGTATTTTCTGTTGCTGGCTGGGGTGTTCTGTAGATCGTCTGCTAGTCCCATCTGATCTAGGTTGCAGTGCAACTGCTATTTCTTTGTTGACTTTCTCTGGATTTGTGCCCACTGCTGAAAGTGGGTGGTTGAAGCACATGAAGTTCTATCGTTTTGTGGAAGTCTGTCTTTCCCTTAGATGATTAATGTTTGCTTTATATTTGTATGCTTTGTTATTGGCAGTGTATGCACTTAAAGCCGTCATCTTCACTGGTTCAGTTAACTGAGCTTTCATACTGCTTTTCACTTCTTTTGATTTAAGAGCTGTTCTATCCCAGTACGGCTACTCTGGTTTACTTTTGTATTGCATTTGCATGGAATTTCTCATTCCATTTCCTTACTTTCAGCTTGTAAGGTGTTCTCACAAGTGAAGTAAATGTCTCATACAGTACCTTTATTTGGATTTGTTTCTTTTTCTGTTCAGTCACTGCATTGCTTTTAATTGGAAAATTATTTATCTTTGTCTAAATACTATTGATAGGTAAGTCTTACCAGAGCTATTCTATTCTATTTTTTTTCCTCTTCCAGTTTTCCCTCATAATTAAGTAACTTATTTAGTGGTGTATTTTGACTCATAGCTTTATTTTATTTTATTTTTTATTTGTACATCTAACCCATACATAGGGATTGTGTTCATTATAGGAAATTTGTACATGTACATAATACATATAAATTTTTCATTGTTCATTATGTGTGGTTTGTCTGTTGTATAACTTTTGTATTCATTGTGTTGAGAATTACAGCAAACATCTTTTGACCTTAACAAATTGGTTTGCAGTGAGAGCAACTTAACCGAACTATAAAGAAAAGAAGTGAATTCCATAAGAAAAGTCTGAACTGGCTCTCCATTCAGCCCCAAATTTGAATTTTTCACATCTCATTTGACATGATCTATCTTGCTCATCTCTAACATAGTAAGGTAGTTATTTGAAGTTTTATTTGTGTTTGTACCTTAGATTTCATTCTAAAGATCTGAATATGTACCATATTTACAGTGTTAGAGTATTCTGAATATAAAAAAGAGTATTCTGAATATGTCTGTGTAATTTCTTTTTCTAGACAGTTTAATATCATCTTCTCTTTCAGTTTGGAGAACTTCCATTGGATTTATTGTACGGTAAAAATTAGGGAGATTCTTCTCTCAGGTAAGAGAATTTCTCTTGGTTTGTAAAAGCTGAATGAGGTTGTATATATTACATACATAATTTTAAAAGAAGCTCTGAAAGAAATATAAGAAATAGGGGTAAAGGGAAAGAAGTAAGAAATACAATAAAACTTTTGATTTCTGTACCTCTCTATTTTATTTTTAAACCTTAGAAATATATTGCCTTTGCATAAAATTGAATTAAAAATTCAACTACATTTTCAAAGAATTTATATAATTAACAATGTCAGAGAATTTAAACACAAAATAAATGGAATGAAGCAATGGAAAGAAGTGAGCACTTCATCATACATAGAAATGTAATGCTTCTAAAAGTTTAAAGCATTTTACTGGACCTTCTTTTATTTGTGCAGTGCACTAAAGTAAATGTTTAATTTTCAATAAGATTTAAACCCATTAAAAAGAAAACACCCCCTAATAAACAGAGAAACACAAATTACAAAGAAGTCTAATTTGCAGGATGTTTCCCTTTTTATTGTAAAATAATTTTGTTTACCCAAACATGCAAATGGATAATGTATTCCTGTCACTCCTTAACTGAAATTACCCAAGTGTTGACAGTATGGTGCATGTTCTTCATCACTCATTCGCTTAGTAAGCAATAGGGTCACGGGCACAGTGGCAGGAGAGCTTTGTTCACACAAGGGCAACAGGGAGTAGTGGGCCAAGAGATCCACCCTGGCGGTGACAGCCTGATGCGCCCCGGCCTCATGTGTAGCAGGAAAATTAAAAGGAAAACATTGCATACTACAAGCTTAGTATCAGCGTGCAGTTTGGGCGTGTTTATTAAAAAGAAGCAAACTGTGGAAGGGCATGGGGAGGCGAACTTGCTTTCTGATACTAAACATTTAACCATGTGTATTTATATAAAACACCATTTCATCCACCTTGAATTTATTTTCTGAGATGATCTTCTGTCTCCAGATCCCTACACGAGTAACTCCTACATACAAGGACATCATTTGAGATAAACCCAGTACGGATGTCCAAACTCAGCGCATTAAGATCACATCGTTGCGTTACCTCACCTGCAGAGTGCTGCCCACCAGCACCTTTAA
>PVKA01050009.1:0-12919 GCA_004027165.1 Ctenomys sociabilis | reverse complement strand
AAAAAAAAAAAAAAAAACTCAACTGGGACTACTAGTAGGGGACTAAGCTGATGTCTGGTGTATTAGCCACTCTCACCAGGGATATAAAGAGCCACTGAGTCTTTCAAGAATCTACTAATACAGAGCTCACCCCTCAGGGAGGGAGAAGCATGAGTGGTACATCATCCCACCTTTCAACCAGCCCCAGTTATGGGGTATAAGCTGCAAAAACTTCAGATGGGCCCAAGACCTCTACAGCGCAATCACTGGATGTGACCTTTTCTGTGTTCAACAGCTGGGACCCTGAGGACAGACAAAAGGAAGAGGCTAAGATTGTGGCTGTCAGGACTGGCAAGCCCATTCAGGTCATCTAGGGAAAGACCCAAGGTCGACCAAGGTTCCTGCTTCAAGTGGAAGAAGACTAGCCCAGTGTGGTGGCGCAGGCCTATAATCCCAGCACTCAGGAGGCTGAGGCAGGAGGATTGTTGTGAGTTCCAGACCAGCCTGCTCTACAAAGTGAGCTTAAAAGGCCAGCCTGAACTGCATAGTGAGACCCTGTCTCAAAAAGACAAAAAAAAAAAAGGAAGACTACAAACTGAGCACATGACTTCACCAGCTCTGCCCGGGCCTTGCTGTGTCTGAGGCAGCTGATATGCCTGACTCATGGCACTGGAGATGCTACTGTTCCCACTCCCAGAGAGGGGCTGGGCCGGGCCAGCCAGAACATTCATTTCCCACTCTGGCAACTGACAAGGCCCAGGGGAGCCTGCAATATCCCTGACCATGGACAGCCCATCTCCTCTGAGGAACTCTGGGTAATCTTATAAATCACAGGTGAGCCAATTCAATTACTCTATTGTTTTACTTGCTTCTCTAGAAACCCCCGCTCTGGCTCTATAGCCATTGTTGGGGTAAAGGAGGCCCCTAATCATAGATTCTTTGCAATAGAAGATTCTTCTAATAGAAGAAGCTACAAAGTTACTTTGGGACAGAGACTAGAAGTCCTGATTCCTCATCAGGTCAGAGCTATCCTGGAGACAAAAGGTTACTTGTGGTTAACAGCAAAAAGTCTTACCAAGTATCAGGCTGTGCTCCTGACACTCCTGAGGTAATCATAAAAACTTGCCTGACAATTAGCCCTGCTTTTTGATGCCTACTGGCCCAGAAAGTAGGCACTCTTGGGAACAAGTGACTTCCAGACCTATGCAAGCAGGCAGGGTATCAGTGACCTGCCCCTCTAAGATCCTGAGGAGGTGTGAATTGTTGATGTAAGGAGCCTTGTCAATCATCTAGAAAGCACAGGCAGGAAATTCTACAACTGGGAGAAGCAATCCATCTTCCCAGGCAGGCTGCAGTGACACATGGCAAAGGGCTCCAAAGAGCCATGTCTGGAGTCTCCTCAGGAAATCAAAAGGCTGGTAGGGAAGCGAAAACAGCCATTTCTATCGTCTGATGTGATACAAGCCCAGAGACCATGAGGCTATTACAATATATCTCATTAATCTGGGCCAAGTACACCAAGCTATGCAAATGCACGGGAGCAGAGTCCTGCCAGCTCCTGGCCTAGGGGACACCTAGTGTCAGATCTGGAGACTAAGTGCTTGTAAAAACTTGGAAAGAGAGGACACCCACTGACCAATTAAGACCAAAATGGAAAGGTTCCCCTTCTCAGTGATCCTTGCTACCCTACTGTAATAAAAGTGACAGAGATGCATAATTGGATTCATCTTTCTAGAATAAAGCGTCTCATCTGAACTGTCTCAAGAACAAAGTCACCTAAAAGGAAAAGCTCTCCCATGAACCTCTGAAAGACTTGAGATTTCTCTTGAAAAAGCAAGCCTCTAGTGCAGCTACAGGAAGCATGCAACCTTGACCTCAGATTGGGCTTCGTGGCCGTTAACTCTTCTATTGTTTTCTGACAGTCTCTTTCTTTCTTCCTTCCTTTCTTTCTTTCTTTTGTTCTTCCTTCCTTCCTTCTTTCCTTCCTTCCTTTCTTTCTTTACCAGGGATCGAACTCAGGACCTTGTGCATGTGAGGCAGATGCTTATGCCTCTGAGCCATCTTCCCAGCAGATTTTTTTCTTTCTTCCAACCCAGCCAGCAAACCACAGCACTCAAAGTAGTTGGAGAGCACAGTCTCCTGTAAATATGATCTAAAAACCCGCTTCTAGCTTGAAAAAGCTATAGGAGGCAGAGTTCTCTCTCAGTACCCCATAAAGAATTATAGGAATTTGTGACTCTCAGGAACAAATGAGGTAGGAGACCAGGGACTGGCAAAGCTCACTAGGGAAGTAGGTAAGGCCTATTTTGTTTTTAGGTGAAGTCTCACTGTGTAGCCCACGCTGGCCTCAAACTCATGGCAATCCTCCTGCCTTAGCCTTCCAAATGTTGGGATAACAGACATGTGCCAACATGTCCGTAGGCAGGACCTGCTAATTACAAGATCCTAGAGCACATGTGTAGAACAGTTCCCACTGCCCTGCACAGGGACTTCTCGCGAGAACTCGATCAGGTTTTCAATAGGATGGCCTGGACCTGGCAGCAGCCCAAGACAAATGATCCCAGCACCTGCTTCTCAGGACCCAGAGGTAGAAGTTCTACATCTGGGTCTCCTGAGACTTGGACGGCATAAAAGGACACAGTTACTAAGGAGCGTTGGCTATTGTGGCTTTCCTCCCAAGTGCCTGCCTTCATCCCCCTGTTCTTTTATCTTGCCTTCTACCCAAGCTCGCTCTGCAAAGCCAGTTTCTACCTCCCTTATCACTCTTACTTTTTTTTTTTTTTTTTTTTTTTTTTGTCTTTTTGAGACAGGGTTTCACTATGCAGTTCAGGCTGGCCTTGAGCTCACTTTGTAGCGCAGGCTGGTCTGGAACTCACGATAATCCTCCTGCCTCAGCCTCCTGGGTGCTGGGATTACAGGCATGGGCCACCATGCCCAGCCACTCTTTTTTTTTGGTGGGGTGGGGAGGTGGTTTTTGAGACTGTAACCCCACAAACTTACATACCCCTTTGCTAAAGAGCCTCTTTACCAAGTTATTTAACCTCTGTGTTCAGTGTCCTCGTTGAGAAAATGAGAATAGCAGGTCCCACCTCAGAGGCTATCATGTTGGTTAAGCAAGAAATTCTATGTAAAGCACTCAACACTGGCGTTGGCACTGAATAAATAACAGCTGTTATTGCCAGGCATGGTGGCACATGGCATAATCCTGGCACTTGGGAGGCTGAGGAAGGAGGATCGCTGTGAGTTGCATACCAGCCTGTGCTACAAAGTGAGCTTAAGTCCAGCCTGAGTTGTATAGCAAGACCCAGTTTCAGAGAAACAAATAAAGAAATAAATAAAAATCACAGCTGTTATCATGACTGTTACTAAAATCCTGACACAGTGTAGTACCAGGAAACACATCCTTTTCAGTGCATGAGTGTGTGTTTCCTACCAGACCTTAAATTCACTGAGATCTAGATTACCTGAGTGTACAGTGGCTAGCTAGGTACAGGGGCAGCCACAAAGCCATTTATTCACTACATTAATTTATGTGAATTCAGGTACTCCACTCCGTACTTTTTCTTTTCTGAGACAGGGTCTTGCTATGTAGTTCGGGATGTCCTTGAATTCACTATGTACCCCAGGCTGGCCTCCAACTCCCAGGGACCCTCCTGCCTCTACTCCCATGTGCTGGGCTAATAGGCCTGGCTGACACTCCCTCACCATTTTATAGCGCTAGGGAATAAAACCCAAGGCCTCACACGCGCTAGACAAGTGCACTGCCCCTGAGCTTCTCCCCCTCCGTTCTTTGAGAAATCTCGATAAATTGCCCAAAGGGCCGGGGAATAAGCACTTCCCTGGCAACTGCAAGGGCCTAAGTTCAATCCCCAGTTCTGCAAAAAATAAATAAGTAAATAAATAAAAGAATAAATTGCCCAGGTGAAGGGGCTAGGGCGATAGCTCTGTAGAATAAGCACCTGCCTGGCAAGCGCAAGGGCCTGAGTTTAATCCCCAGCTCCATAAAATAAATAAATAAATTGGACTCAAATTTGTAATCTTTCTGCTTCAGCCTCTTGCATAGCTAGAATTACAGGCAAACAGCTCCTTGGATCCCTTTAGACTTAGAGAACTCCTCTGTAACAAACTTTTAATTTTTTAAAAAATTTATTTGGTACAGGGTTTCACTATGAAGCTGGACTCAATACTGGTCCTCCTGTTTTAAGCCTTCCCAGCACTGGGATTACAGGCGTGCCCCACCACACCTCAGTGTGGGGTCTCAGTGGCCTGCTCAGAGTGCCTAGGGGTGGGGCCCACGTGGCATGCACTGGCCAGGAACCGAACCCCAGTCCCTGTGCTTGCCTAAGCAGGTACTTAGTTCACAAAGCTGTCTCTAACAAACTTGATGCCAGCCACCCCTTGGGCAAGCCCTGTCAAAGGCCCCTGGGTGTGCAGCAAGTATGTGGGTCAGGCTTCCCCCAGCAACTCCATTTCCATCACAGTCCTCTGTGACCCTTGCACTCAGGGCTCTGCTTGCTGCTGCACTAAAACTTGACTGTTTCTAGGATCTCCACATCCACCTTTCTTGTAGTCCCAAATATCCTTCTATGGTTCGATACAGTTTGCCCATTAAGGCTTGTGTGCTGGAATCCTGGTCACCAGTTAGAGATGAAATCTAGGAGGGAGTGAGGCCAGGGAGATGGCTCAGCAGAATAAGCACATCCCTAGCAAGCTCAAGGATCTGAGTTCAATCCCTGGTTCTGCAAAAAAAAAAAAAAAAAAAAAGTCTAGGAGGGAGTGAGACTTTAGGAAGAGGTTAACCCCTGTCTGGCAAGAACTGCTTTAGGTATCTTGGTTAGTCCTCTCAAGAATGCACTGTTAAGCCAGGCGTGGTGGTGCATGCCTGTAATCCCAGCACTTGGGAGTCTGAGGCAGGAGGATTATTGTGAGTTCGAGACCAGCCTGAGCTACAAAGTGAGCTCGAGGCCAGCCTGAACTGCATAGTGAGACCCTGTCTCAAAAAGACAAAAAAAAAAAAAAAAGAATGCACTGTTAGCCCAGCATGCTGCAAGCTTGTAATCCCAGCACCTGGGAAGCTGAAGCGAGAGGATGGCCTTGGGTTCAAGACAACCTGGACTGGATAGTGAGATCTTGTCTCAAAAGAAAGAGGAGGAGGAGGAGGAGAAAAGCAGGAAGAGGAAGAGAAGGAGGAGGAAAAGAGGAAGAGGAGGAAAAGGAGGCAAAGAGGAAGAGGAAAAGGAGAAGAGGAGGAGGAAGAAAAGGAGAAGAGGAAGAAAGGAATGCATTGTAAGCTGGGCGTGGTAGTGTCTGCCTGTAACCTCAGCTAGTCAGGAGGCTGAGGCAAGAAGGTTGCAAATTTAAGGCCAGCCTGGGACATTTAGCAAGACCTCCACCTCAAAATAAAAAAGGATAGAGATGTACCTCAATGGTAGGTCTCTTGACTAGCTGGAGAGCTCCAATCTCCAGCACTAACCCCTGCCAAACAAAAAGTCAGGATGTGGCAGGGCATGCTAGAGATCCCATACATAGGAGCTCAAATTGATCACAGCAGGTTACAGAAGGCCAGCCTGGACTATGTATTGAAACTCATATTTATTTCTGCCATCCCTGGCAGAAACAGGGATTGAACTCAGGCCCTTGCGCTTGCCAGGGAAGTGCTTATTCCACTGAGCCATCTCCCTAGCCCCTGAAACTCATATTTAAACAGGCTTCATAAACAAACAAAATTAGATTTACTTTAAAAGAAAAAGCCCAAGGGTTCTCCCTCCCGCAGGAGGTGGCTGCCCTCCTGCTGAGGCTCCTGTTGTCTGCCCCTGCAACAGCTTGATGGGCAACCCCTGCCCTGTCCGGTCACATTTTGACCACCCAAATGCGTGAGGCCCCTGGCTGTCTTCAGCAGCAAGTAGGCACAGGGGCCTGGGGTTCCATCCCCAGTTCAGTGTCCTGTTCCAGCCCACACTTCTCGCTCTCTTTTCTTTTGCCCTTTTTGTGTCTGACTCCATGGCTCTGTGCACCTTCCCCTCATGTATCCTGCTGGTGTCTGCCACTAGCCTGGACCCAGTTCTTTCCCTTTCTGTGTTCTTCTGTCTCTGCCTCTTTTTTTATTTTTGTTTAGGTTTTGGGTTGTTGTTGTTGGTTGGTTGGTTGAGACAGGGTCTCACCATGTAGTGCAGGCTGACCTTGAACTCACTTACGTAGCCCAGGCTGGGCTCAAACTCATGCCAAGTGTCCTGTGTCAGCCTTTCCAGTGTTAGGATCACAGGCATGCACCACCACAGCCCAGCTGAGGCTAACACTTCAGTACTGGACAGAGGCAGGTTATCCTCCACAACATGGGTGGGCTGCGTCCAATCAGGTGAAGGCCAGGAGAGAATGAAGACTGACCTCCCCTGAGAAAGGAGGAATTTTGCCAGTTGACTGCCACCTCCCTCTGCAGCTTTCGGGCTCCCAGAAGTTTACAGCCCTGTGAGCCAGTCCCTTAAAATAAACCCCTCAATATGCACATACATCCTGTTGGGTCCCTTTCTGAGGAGCACCCTGAGGCCAGCCCCAAGCCCTGCAGGGTTGTCCCCATCCAACATAGCCTTCCCAGGGGCTCTTCAGAGCTACAGCTCCCAAACCCCACCACAGCTATTTCAAACTCTCGACCTTTTTGGCCTCTAAACTACTACTATGCGGGGGGGGGGGGGGGAAGCATGGCATAACGGGATATTGAACTCAGGCCCTTGCACTTGCCAGGCAAGTGCTTAGTCTACTGAGCCATCTCCCTGGCCCTTTTCTTTCCTTCTTTTAATTTTTTTGAAATTTTATTTTTCAAGACAAGAAGGATCTTGCTATGTAGCTATGTAGTTCAGGTTGGCCTTGAACACACTATGTTGCCCAAAATGGTCTCAAATTTGTGGCATTCCTCCTGCCTCAGCCTCCCTAGTGCTGGGACTCCTGGTGTGCGCCAGCAACCCTGGCCTGTCAGGATTTGAACCACTGTCCCCGACTCCCTCTGTTCCACTCATCTCCAGCCTCATTCCCTGGGTCATGCCTGTGTCCCCCTGGATGCGTGTGGAGGCGCCCGTGTTAGTTCCTATTATTGTGCAGCATCTCACCCATGCCTAGTGCCTTGGCACTGTAATCCTTCATTCTTAGGGGTCTGGAATCCGGAAGGGCCCATGTACTTGGGTGGTTGCAGCTCACAAGATCTCCACTGCTGAGGTAAAGATGTCTCCTTGCTGGGGCAGGACCAGCTTCTAAACTTGCCCATAGTTGCTTGGGTCCCACAGAAGACCTCACCTCCTCCATGTCCTCTGGAGGGTGCCAGCAGAACAGTGGCTGCCTTCTCTGACCAGCCTCTAGGAGAAGCTCCGAGGACAAGGCTTTCAAGCTAAACCCCTCCATCCCTCCGCTCCCCTAAGACCTCTCACTGTGATTCCCAGGCTGGTCTTGAATTCCTGAGTCAAGTGATCCTCCTGCCTCAGCCTCCTGGGTAATGATACTATGGCCATCTACCCTCTTGATGGGCCAATTCTACTGCATTCCGTGGGCCTTGACAACTGGGGTAGAGAACCACACAGAGGTCACAAGCAGGGACCGGCAGGGTCATCTTGTAGGGTGGCCACATAATACCTCAGACTTCACATGAAGATCCACTATGGAGCTTTATACCACCCAACCCTTCAAATCTTTTTCAAGGGCTAGGGAAATAGCTCAGCAGCATAAGCACCTACCTACCTGTCAAGAACAAGGTCCCGAGTTTGATCCTTGGTACCAAAAAAGCAATCTCAAATCTTTTTGGATCCCTACATCTTGAAACCAGCCTAGTTTCCTCCTTCCTTAAGCATCTTCTGGAGTCACTGATTCGTCAATCTCTCAACCTCCCTCTCCTTCTCCGCCAGGCTCATTGCCTGACTGCACGGCTGTTCTTTTCCCTTGGATCATTTTGTTTCCCATCCAGTATCCCTGCCTGGTGTCTCTCCAGCTGCCAACCCACTCTCTACAGTTGCTGGAATGCTGGAATGATCTTCACACAACCCCACCCCAAGTATCTGTTCTTCAGGGTCAAAACCAAGTCCCTAGACATTGGATGCAAAGCCTCTGACAATCCAGCCAGGGGCTGTCGTCTAACCAGCTCCATTCTTTTTTTTTTTTTTTGCAGAACAGAGGATTGAACTCAGACCCTTGTACTTGACGGGTTGAACCATCTCCCTGGCCCACCAGCTCCATTCTTGAATGAATATCAAAGATCAACTCTGGTTCATTCTTCAAAAGTCAGCAGGTTGACAGTACAAACTGAGGGGCTGGGGAGATAGCTCAGTAGAAAGAATATGTGCTTCCCTGGCAAGTGCAAAGGCCTGAACTCAATCTCCGGTTCCACCAAAAACAAAACAAAACACAAGAAAGTACAAACTAGGCCAGGGAGATAGCTTAGTGGCATAGGTGCCTACCTGGTAAGTATGCCCAGCACTCAGGAGGCTGAGGCAGGAGGATCACCATGAGTTCAAAGGCCAGCCTGAACTACACAGGGAGACCCTGTCTCCAAAAACAAACCAACTACCTAAGTAAATAATCCTAGCACTCTCAGAGATGCAGGAGGATCACAAATTCAAGCCCACCCTCGATGACTCAGTAACTTCATGAGACCCTGTCTCAAAATAAAAAAAAAGGTCTGGAGGTGTAATTCAGTGCAAGGGATTTGGTTCCCCATACTGTAAAAAAAGAAGAGAGAGAAGAAGAGACAGCTGGTATAGTAGCATACATTTGTAAGCTCAGCACTTGGGAGGCTGAGGCAGGACGATCATGAACTCCAGGCCACCACCAACCAGCCTACTCTATACAAGAACTTGCATAAAAATAAAAAATAAAAAGAAAGGGGGGCCGTTGAACACCCACATTTCATCCATCCTGAATGAGGTTTCAGTGTTTCTTGCCTTGGATCCCAGAGACAGGATCCACAATTACCCAACAGATTCACATTTGGTGAGTGCTGCTGACTTCTAAAGTCAGGCCCTCAGGATTCCCGTGCACATACCAAGGGCCTTGCACAAGGGCCTACAGATCATGACAATAATCTTCAGAATTCATCCCGTATCTTTATTTTAAAGACATCTTTACACTGTTGTGTCTTGCTAGATCCTCTGGGTAAGCAAAGAATTTTCAAGGTGAAAAACTTGAGGTACAAAGTGACCTAAAGATCTGTGGCACCTCGGCCAGCAGAAGGATTGTCGCCATCGAAGGACTGCCTGCCAGCGGAGGGGACATGTTTGTCAGGCTGGCTGGGCAGCAGAGGGGTGGTACTGTGGCATGAGAGCCGTAGGCATAACAGACTTGGGCTCTGATGCCAGTTCTTCTGATAGTAAAACTACTATAGGTCAAGAGAGAGAAGCACGATCCAGAAAGAGGTCTATTTTAGGATATATATATATATATATATATTTTGTCTTTTTGAGACAGGGTCTCACTATGCAGCTCAGGCTGGCCTTAAGCTCACTTTGTAGCTCAGGCTGGTCTCAGCCTCCCAAGTGCTAGGATTACAGGCATGCGCCACCACGCCCAGCTTTGTAATTTTCTTTTTGTGGAACTGGGGATTGAACTTAGGCCCTATCACTTGCCAGGGAAGCACTTATTCTACTGGGCCATCTCCCTGGCCCTAGGATACAATTTTCTAGCCTGAACAGAGAAATTTGGGAAGTTCTTCAAAAACACAAACTTAGCTTGCTGTTATATTCCTCGTACCTAATACATTTCCCCCAGAACCGGGGACTGAACTCAGGCTCTTGTGCTTGCCAAGGAAGTGCTTATCCTACTGAGCCATCTCCCTGGCCCTCCAGGGATATTCTTAGTGCTCAATACATGTCTGTTGGCTGAACAGGAGATTTGGAAGGAAGAAGGTAGAGGAGAGAAGTTGAGTTTAGAATCAAAAATCAAGAGGGAAAGAGCTAGAAAAAGGAAGTCCAGGAGAAAGCCTTCAGACAGGTGGCCCGTGGCCCTGCTTCTCTTACTCTGAGCCACCAGTAAATCCTCCAGAGGAACAGGGTTCTGTGGCTTTAAATGACTTCAGCATTGTCAATGAATCTGCTTTGCTAAAAGAGTTATCCTCTTGCTCCTGTGCTTGGCCTCCCCCTCCACTCAGCTCCCCAAACCCTTCTCGGCTGCTGTGATGGGATAATTAGATGCGAGAGCTCAGCACAGATGATGCTCCAGTTGCTTAGCAACTAATGGTTTCCATGGAGACGGCAAAGCACAGCCTCCAGAGCAGCCAGTGAGCAGCTCGGCAGGGCAGGGAGAAGAAGCAACTCTGCTCCTCCAGAAACCTGGGGAGGGTTGAGGTGGGGGGGGGGTAAGGAAACAGGGAGGGCTTAAAGGCCCAGGCCTCATATCCCTTTAAATTCTGGTCAGAGATCTGCCTTCCGTTACCCCACTCTATCTCATTCCTAATTTCAGACAGGGATGAGGGTTTACAAGATGACCCAATGAAACCTGCCCTGCAATAAATATCGTCTTTGCCTTTCTACTTCTTGGTTATAAGTGATATGGGAAGAGATAGATATCTCCCAAACCTAAACATCCTGCCAGTGGGTGATGGGATTTAGGAAGTCCCAGGAAAAGCCCCTCACCCTGGCGTTCCGCCACTTAAGTCTCCTCGCTCAAGTTCCCCTTCCTATTGGAGTGAACCCCTTTCAGTCTGAAGAATGGAGATAGGATCTGATCTAAAGGGACAAAAGCCAAGGGACAAGAAAAGTGGAATTCAGTCCTCTACCTGAAGGCAGGAAGGCAGCCTGTTGTACCACAGGGGGGAGAAAACAACCAGCCCTGACCTCCATCAGACACTGGGGTGGAGGGGGGATGCATTTGAGCCTGCGCATGTTCAAGTGGCAAGGAGGCACCCATACACAAGCTCTTGGGCAGCTCCAGTTGTGGGTCTTTCAGGCCAACTCCAATCAAGGCACCTGATAAGTGGTTAGAAATGCAGAATTTCAGGTCTCAGCTCAGACCCACTGAATTAATGATTTTTTTTTTTTTTGTGGTACCAGGGTTTGAACTCAGGACCATGCGCTTGCCAGGCAAGTGCTTAATCTACTGAGCTATCTCCCCAGCCCAGACCCACTGTATTAGAATTTCTTTTATTTTTGTCTTTATGAGACAAGGTCTCACTATGCAGTTCAGGCTGGCCTTAAGCTCACTTTGTAACTTAGGCTGGTCTCAAACTCACAACAATCCTCCTGCCTCAGCCTCCTGAGTGCTGCGATTACAGGCACGCGCCACCATGCCTGGCTTGCTTTTTTTTTTTTTTTTTAATGTATTTGATACAAGGTCTTACTACACAGCTCAGACTCATAGTGATCCTATTTTTAGCCTCCCCTGCACTGGGATTGGGTGACCAGCTCAGCACGCCTGGGGCGGGTCTCCCCAGCCCTTCAGAATCTGCATGTTGGTCTGTGAGATAGCTCAGTAGTCTAAAGCACCTGCTTCGGCAAGCTTAGGCAAGTGCAGGGATGGTAGTTAGGTCAGCCAGCCACAAAATAAGAAAGAAAAAAAAAATTTGCATCTTAACAAGGTTCCTGGTGATTCATGTACAGATTTAATTTGGAGTTCTGACCACCCTCTGCCTGGGTCTTGGGCCTAGAGTTCTTATCTTTACTGTCAGTAAGCACAGTGTTCCAGGCTTTGAGGCCCCCTCCCACCCATACAGTTGGGTAAGGACAGAAGCATCGCACCCCCACTTTCCCACTAGGGCCCTGGCCATTCTCTGGGACTGGCATAGGTCAGCTATTCATGGAGTAGCAAGACCTACAGCATGGGGCTGGGGAGATGGTTCAGTGGAATAAGCACTTCCCTGGCAAGCACAAGGGCCTGAATTCAATCCCCCATTCTGAAAAAAAAAAAAAAAAAAAAAAGGCCTATAGTAGCACCCTCTGTAGAGCGCAGGTCTCTACCACACCCAGCACTCAATGTGCCACACGTTACGCATAAGGACCATAAGGAGTCTCTGCCCAGAACCCAAAGTAGCCACCTCTTGGAAGAAGGGATGGCAGAGAAATTGTGTCTTTTTCATTGTTTCTTACTTGGTGTTTATTATACTTTTCTCTGGGGATTGAACCCAGGGCCTTGCACATGTTAAGAACATGTTTTACCCCCGAGCTATATCCCAAGCCTTCTCTTCTTTCTCCCTCAGTTCCATAGAAGTTTGCTGGACAGGGCCAGTGTCCCCTGCTTTCCTGGCCTCCCATGTCCTGGGGGATCTGCAGGCATGCACTATCATCCCACCTCAGAATGGCAGTACCTGGATCTCAGTCAGAAACTTTTGAAACCAAGACTGAAATTGTTGGCTCTGCTGCCTGCATCCTTCATTACCTACCAGTCTTTTTTTAGTCTCCCCATTCTCAGAAGCTGGGCAAGGTTTAGGTCCTTTGGCTGCATCAGGGCAACTTCAGGACTCAACAACTCTCCTGGGAAGGCCCCTATCACCTGGGGAACAGTGCCCCACCAGGCTGGGCTCCAGACACCCACATATACACAGAGGGACTATGCCTCACCCTTGGAGACCCAAGAAGGGGTACTTACCCTGCCCCTCCACACCTAAGCCTCCAGGACTAGACAGGGCATCCCGTTCCCAGCCTGAGGGCCAGCTCTCCATCCTGAAAAACCAGTCTAGGCCCCCTCCCTCAGGCTAAAGGGCCCCAGGGGCAGGTTGGACAGGATTCCTCTCCAGCTCCTCCCACCCCCAGGACAAAATCACCAACCCCTGGGGCAGGGCCTCACTTGCCTCCCGAAGCCCCAGCCTTCCAGCACCTGCTCCAGTTGCAACCCAGCCCAGGATGGCATCCAAGCTGCCGGTCCACACCTTGCCCTTGATGCTGATTCTGCTGGCTATTCTGGCCCCTGGGGCCACAGGTCTCTGCTATCTCTAGGGGAATGGAGAGGGGTTCGGAAGTCTAGCTAGGGGCCCTGT
>PVKA01050007.1:0-12928 GCA_004027165.1 Ctenomys sociabilis | reverse complement strand
TGTGTCATCCATGTGGATGAGTCACGGCCAATGCTTGACCAGTTTGCTCTCTGTGAGAGCCTGAGAGAAAGTTTTCTCTCCATGTGACTCTCCCCAGGCACACTATAGAACTTTGATCTCTTTCCTCTGTGGCTCCATAATCTCCTTGTTCAGAAAATTTGGAGCTCAACTGAGTTTCATGATGTTGCAGTACAGGTTCACCTATGTCCTGATTCTTCGCTGACCTTGAAAGGCTAGGGCCAAAATGTTGGTTGGCCTTGTGGCTCTTCTATTTCTCCAATTTTGATCTGTGAACTTAGGTTGTTAACCATCCAGAAGAAAAGCTGATTAGTATCCTGCAGCATATGCCATTCACTTTGCCTTATCTGACTCAATTGTTTTCAGTTGTTGTACATTTCCATTTGTATTTCTTCTTTTCGCTTCTTATACTAGGGAGACTATACGATATTTACACATGTATGTCTGGTTTATTTCACCTATGAGTATATGTTCAAGTGGCATCCACTTCAATATAAATGCTTCAAGCTTATCATTCTTAATAGCTGAGTAATACTCCATATTATATAGAAATAGCACTGTATATTCTTTTTTTTTTTTTTTGTCTTTTTGAGACAGGCTCTCACTATGCAGTTCAGGCTGGCCTTAAGCTCACTTTGTAGCTCAGGCTGGTCTCGAACTCACAACAATCCTCCTGCCTCAGCCTCCCAAGTGCTGGGATTACAGGCCTGCGCCAACACGCCTGGCAGCACTGTATATTCTTACATGGAAGTTTTCCTAAATATTTACTTGCTTATCTTCTTATTGTGGACCTCCTTTTAGTACGTTAGATTATTTGAGGACAGAGATTATTAGGTGATTACAATTCACTGAAGACTCGTTACATGCAGAAGACTGTGATAACTGTGTGAGTAACAAGAATGATCAAAGTAACAAGGGTCCAGTTTCCAGTATATCATCTAGGAGCTACACTTATTAAGTAATAGAACCAAAAAAGAAAAGCAAAAACTGTACCATATAATGTTATGTGTTATGGGTTGGTGCCAAAAGAAAGGACAAGAGGACCTGATGAAAGTAGCTTCAGAGGTTTCACTGAGATTAGTCTTTCTCAAAGTGAGCCCAGAGCCCCAGAAGCATCTCACATTTATTGAGGGGTAAAGGCAAGCTAAGGAATGTGTATGATTACTTAAGTGAATACAAACTACTATCTCTATCGACTTCCACCATTTGCCTAACACTAGGTTTACACATATGGTAGCCCATAACATTCCTAGCAAGGGAACAAAGGACAGGGCACCTGCAGGAGAAGCTGCTATCTGCAGCCTTGAATCCTTTCTGGGAATTTACAAGTGACAGATAGCAGCTCTCCCTGGCTTTGGTCTATTGGTCCCTGTTACCCTAGGACATTAGGCTTTTGTCTCAGATCTATATTTCTATGACAATATTAGCACAAAATGGTAAGGAACTGAAAGACAAAACTACAATGTGAAGAGAGTGACTAAAAAGTCTTCACGAAAAAAAAAGGGTTCTACTGTGGCTTGAATGGATAACAAGAGCATTCAATTCAGACTAGCCTTAATAGCGAGATATAAGAGGAAAAGGCAAAAGGCATAGGGAGAACCAGGCTAGATAGATCCTCGCAGATGCAGCACAAGGAACTGCTTTACAGGTAGAAAAAAGGAAACAAAGTGTTCGTGAGTATGACAGAAATCAGCCACAGCCACTAACAAATAAAATGATAACTAATGTCCTTTCTAGCTCTAAATTCCACATGTTGGCATTCACATAGTCAAATAATTTAAAGCATAAAATGTTCATTAAGAAGCATATTTTAGTAATTTTATGTACAATTTATCATGACTTACAGGGAGTTTTGGTTTTTGTTATCAGTGTTAAGGGCTGCATCAGTGCCTCATCCAGGGTAAGCAAGTGCACTAATCCAGTCAAGGTAGTAGTTCTTTTTTTTTTTTTTTTTTTTCATAGATTTTTATATTAATTTTACTGAGAAAGTAGTAATGAGACAATTTCAAAGCAGGTTAGTAGGACAGTTACAATAATTAATATGTTGTATACTGTTGTCTTTGTAGTAGTTATTCATAGTACCAAGGTAGTTCTGAACTACCTGTCTAGCCAGGCGTGATGGCACATGCCTGTAATCCCAGCACTTGGGAGACTACGACAGAAAAGATGCCAATGTGTTCAAGTCAAGCCTGGATTACACAGTGAGACCTTGTCTTAAAGACCAGAGTAAATAAAAAATAAACCAGATAAATAGACAATTAAAAATCACACTCTTTCCAAACAAACTTCCATCCAAAGGGAATACAGAATAAAAGGAAAGGGCAGATAGGGGTAGGCTCCATGACAATTCAGTTATATTTGGCCCAAATTATAAAGTAATTTAATTACTTCAAAAGGAAAAAGCTAGATGTTTTCACAGCACTCTTAAAAGTGTAGTTATAATTTTACTGATAGCTTGCAGTATTGCTACATATAATGTTGTATAGAGTATAACCAGCTATACATTGTATTTATCCAATAAGAATATACTGACAGCCACTCAAAACCCCAGAGTATAAGCAACACCAAAGTATAGCATACAAAATCACATACAGTGCTGCAAATTTAGCTGTGATAGAGCCCTTGCCTGGCATGTACAAACACACCACAAATTTGAACCTAGCCCCACAAATAAAAACAAAGGAACACCACACCTCACAAAATTTTAAAGGTCAAGAGAGATTTAGAAGAACAGTCAAAGCCATGTATGTTGGAGGCTGAGGCAGAGGAATTGTTAAGTTCAACACCAGCCTGGGCTACAAAATGAGTACAATGCCAGCTTGAGCTGCATAGCGAGATAGATTCCAAAAGACAAAAAAAGGGCCGGCCTGATTGCTCAGCAGACTAAAGCACCTGTTTAGGCAGAGCAGCGACCAGGGTTTAATCTTGAGTGCTGTGTTGGCCCTGCCTGTGGGGTGCGCTAAGACTCCGAGTCTGGGCATGGTGGTGCGCTCCTGTAATCCCAGCACTTGGGAGACTAAAAACAGGAGAATCACAATGAGTCCAATCTACATTGTGAGACTATATAGACCCTGTCCTAAATACAGGGAAAAAAAAGTCAAGATAATTTTAAAGAACGATAGGAATGCAGCTTTACAATACCAGATATTTAGACTTCTTATAAAGCTTTAAATAAGATAATGTAATCTTGGCATAAAGGCAGGCAAAAATACTGTGAAGTGCATAAAACAGGTATATGTATGTGTAAATATATATATATATATATATATATATATATACACACACACATCTATATTGACTTAAGATTCTCATTTAAGATAAATGAGGAATGAGTACTACAAAACAATATTAGTACTGCTTTTTTTCTATACTATACAATGAAATCATTAACTGGTTGTCCTGGTGTGTGCCTATAATCCCAGCACCCAAGCCTGAGGCAGGCGACCACTTTGAGCTCAACCTGGGCAAGGCAACTTAGCAACTCAGTAATAATGCCCTGTCTCAAAATAAAAATGGCAGAGGAGAAGCTCAGTGGGAAGGTCCTAGGTTCAAATCCCCAGTACCAAAAAGTAAATAACAGTAAATTACAGAGCTAGGAGCATATGCTCGGTGGTATAACACTTGCCTAGCATGTTCAAGGCCCTTCAATCCTCAGTACAAAAAATAAATAAATAAATAAAATTATATATATATATATATATATATATATATATTCATTTTCTTATTCCCTATAACATCTAGAATAACCAAGGTATTTCAGCATCAAAAGAACTTTAAAGATCATCCAATGTGGATGATCACAAGGCGACCATCCTGGAAGAATGAGCAACTGTCTCCATGTTACCTGAACCTAGCCCTGTTGTCCATGGAGAGATGTGCACAAAGCAGGCTAGGATTTTGATTTTTCCCTTCTTGGCTCTAAGCAATGCAAATCGCTCCAGCCAGGTGCTGGTATGTGGTCTTTAGAGCATGACACAGAGCAGTGTTTTCACCACCCCCACAGTTCCCAAATAAACATGTGTGAGCCCAGGTGGGATGGACAGCCATGTTCCATGTGGTTGGCTAGGATCCAGCCTCTCCTCTCCATAAGAGCCTATGACTTCCCAGAGCATAGCACATCACACATCAGAGCTGAGGCACACACCCCAAAACACTGGATACTGCCTCCACTGTGCTATGCAGATGACTCTTTCTGCATATCCTTCAAGCCCCTGCCCAGCCCAGTTTCCAGCACTCACCTGCTTCCTGCCACTCTTAGTCATTCTCAGGCCACGCCCCTCTTCACAAATTAATAAAACCTGGGTTTGGCCCTGGATTGAGGCCTTTGTTCCAGTTAGCCATTGTCCTAGCTGGGCTCGAAACCCCTTGGTTTACCATAATTACAAATATGTTACCTGCCTTAGTATCTTTATTCTCACCATGGGTTGCCCTGGAAGTGGTAGATTGGAATTAACTTGTCAGAAGTCCAATAACTTTTCCACAAGATTACAAATACAAACCTCTCTGACTTTGACAATGACCAGGAAGGACTCTCTACAATCCAGTTCAAAACTATCATTTTGTAACAGAAGAAACAAAGGCCTAGAGAAGACATTTAGACAAATCATATGGAGTGTCTACACAAAAAAAAATCAGTCTCCCCCTGATTTATTCTACCATGAATTTACATTCACTCATTCAATACACACACATTCCCATTCACCTGAAGTTATTTATATAATTCACACTAGCAACATCACCACAAATCAGAAGTCAGAAGACACAAAAGATGTGATGAAGGAAAGTGCCAATATATACTTTTATTTACTTTGATCCCTAGATTCTCTTAATTGGCCAAAAAGTCTAGGCCTCCCCTAGAAAATCAATCTTCTTTAAACCCAAACTAATACCAAAGAAGAGAAGCATGGACTTGATTAAGTTTTACCATTGTAGGACTAAAAGTAGATGAGGAAATCTAGACCCAAAAGCCACCTAGGTCTAAATCCCTGCTTCTACCATTTCACAGCTCAGACTCGTAGTTATCCTCTTGTTTTCTGCCTCTCTAGTGTTGGGATTACAGACCTGTGCCACCATGGCTGGACTCCATTGCCAGCTCACACTTCCCCTCCTCCCCCAGGGGCAGACTGGCACGGCATGCAGTGCCAGGGATCATACCCTAACCCCTGATCTTACCTAAGCAAGCACTTAGTCCACTGAGCTATCTCACGGGCCCTACTGTTCTTCACTGTCAATAAAGTAGGCCTGCTTGAGGAATTCTAAGGCCATCATCATTTTAAAGACTCATCCTTTTTTCTACCTTCTTCCAAAGAACTCAAGAAAGGCTCTTCCTGGTGCTTTCCTAAATTATTATTTCTATATGATATGTAATTTCTAAAATATCTTATACTTGGACATTTCCTCATATTACAAATTAACCTCTGATCTTACAAATCAAATTAGTAAGTTTAGATCCATATGCAGTAATAAAATTCATGTATCCTTTTATTAAGATATTTATAGGGGGGTCTGGGGAGATGGCTCAGTAGAATAAGTGCTTCCCTGGCAAGCACAAGGGCTTGAGTTCAATCCCCAGTTCCAACAACAACAACAACAAAAATATAGGGCTAGGGGTTTAATTCTGTGGTAATGCATTTGACTAAAAAGTGCTAGACCTGGGTTATACTACTATGATCACCAAAACTAAAAAGTACTTATATAAGGGATGGAGATATAGCTTAGCTGTAGAGACTGTTCAAGGCCTTGTATTCAATCCCTAGCACTGCCCCCCAAAGAAGACATTTACTATCAAACTGCAAAACTGCATTTGTCAAAGATTTTTTTTTTTTTCAATGTATTTGGTACAGGGCCTTCAGGGTCTCACTATATAGATCAGACTTATAGTGATCCTCCTGTTTTCAGCATCCCAAGTGCTGGGACTACAGGTACATGCCACCATACCTATTCTCAATCACAATCTCAGGTGCCCCGGGTGTGGGGCCAGGGCTGGCACAGCTCACCAGGGATCACACCCTGGCTGCTTATGCTCTAAGTAAGTGCTTTAGTCAGCTGAGCTATCTGGCCATCCCATGCATTTGTCAAAGATTTAAACAACAAAACAGTTGAGTGTTATAGTTCATATCTAGGAAAGTAGATGTAGTCCTCAAACTGGCCTTGACCTCATTCCTCCTGCTTCAGCCTTCCATATTCTAGAATTACAGGGGCATGCCACCATATCTAGGGCTGTCTTTAGTCACCTATAAAATGCAAACTAAAACCACTCTTAAAAACTACAGTACTGGCCTCCATTCCAGCCTGCATGCAATGTGCACCTGGCTGTGCCTCTGGCATGTGGCGCTTGTTAATGCCATTCTGGGGTGACAGAGCAAAGAGATGAGGAGCTGTGGCACCACAGGGGCTGCCCTAAGCCAGGGCCTGAGGTGTCGCCACTCTGCAAAGGCTGCAGGCGGCGATCATGAAACCGTGAGCACCAGCGACAAAGAAACAGATATTGATGACAGATATGGAGATTTGGATTCCAGAGCAGACTCGGATGTTCCCAAAATCCCACTGTCTGCAGACAGGACCCCCGAGATTCTGCAGAAAGCTCTGTCTGGCTTATCCTCAAGGAGTTTTATATTAACCTTCCTCGCAAGTTGCATGTGTCCTGCTAAAAGCACTCTCTCCAGGCCTCCAGAAGACACTATGTATGACGCTGACAGTTGTGCTCCAATGAGTGTGCTCCCAGGGATGCTTTCCGTGCACTGGAAATTTTTTTTTTTTTTTTTTTTTTTTTTTTTTTTTTTTTTTGTCTTTTTGAGATAGGGTCTCACTGTGCAGTTCAGGCTGGCCTTAAGCTCACTTTGTAGCTCAGGCTGGTCTCGAACTCACAACAATCCTCCTGCCTCAGCCTCCCGAGTGCTGGGATTACACGCCTGCGCCACCACGCCCGGCATGCACTGGAAATTTTAAGGGCTCTTTGGGTCTATAAACAGCATGGCTTTGCTATTTGATATGAACACAGAGCATTGTTCTTTGGATTTTTTTAAAAATTAATTTTTTTTTTTTTTTGTCTTTTTGAGACAGGGTCTCACTATGCAGTTCAGGCTGGCCTTAAACTCACTTTGTAGCTCAGGCTGGTCTCGAACTCACAACAATCCTCCTGCCTCAGCCTCCCGAGTGCTGGGATTACAGGCATGCGCCACCACGCCCAGCCCCTAAAAATGAATTTTGATGTTATACACAAAGGTTATCAAAAGGGCAACATTTCAATATCCTCTTGCCTTTATGACATATGTAGAATGTTTTCTTAAAGTATTCTTCATAGAAATGTAGTGTGTTTGCCAGAAATGCATATTCCATTGCAATTCATATATTGTAGGTACATGAATTCAGCAGTGTAATCCAATATAGTCCAGTTGTGTATAATGTAGTGGGTTATCTGCATGACTGGCAATGTCAGAAGTTGTGGACTTGAAGCCGGGCATGGTGGCGCAGGTCTGTAATCCCAGCACTCAGGAGGCTGAGGCAGGAGGACTGGTATGAGTTCGAAACCAGCCTGGGCTACAAAGTGAGCTTAAGGCCAGCCTGAACTGCATAGTGAGACCCTGTCTCAAAAAGACAAAAAAAAAAAAAAAAAAAAAAAAGAAGTTGTTGACTTGAGCCTTTTACAGCTCAGCATATCAATATGGCTTTTACTTTTTATAGCTCATTTTTATACTTTTCTGCTAGATGGTTAAGAACAAGATAAAGCAAGAACTAACTATATAACAAAAAATGTAACTTTTGTATCGGAAAAGGTCAGTCAAATCCCCTCAGGACTTATCCTTAAACCCTGCACAGCAGTCTGTAGATCCTTTGTCAGTGTCAGCCGTGTGGATGAGTCACGGCCACTGCTTGGGCAGTTTGCTCTCTGTGAAAGCCTGAGAGAATGTTTTCTCTCTATGTGACTCTCCTTAGGCACACTGTACATCATCAATCACTTTCCTCTATGACTCCATAATCTCCTTGATCAGAAAATTTGGGACACCACTGAGTTACATGATGTTACAGTACAGGTTCTCCTATGTCCTGAGTCCTCACTGACCTTGAAGGGCTAGGACCAAAATGTTGACTATCCTTGTAGCCTTGTTATTCTCTAATTTTTTGGCCTGCAAACAGATTGTCAACCCTCCAGAAGAGAAGCTTAATAATATTATTACCCTAAAACATAGGCTGTTGAGTTTAATATCAGTATCTGTCTGAATATCAAATGCCTTAGACATAATATGGATCAAGTATTTTCCATCAAACATTGATATGATAAACTAGTCTCATAGTATAAACTGAACTGCATATGTTGCAGGGTAATAATCAGCTTCTCTTCTGGATGGTTAACAACCTAAATTTGCAGATCAAAAATTGCAGAGATGGAAGGGCTGCAAGGTCAGCCAACATTTTGGCATAAGCCTTTCAAGGTCAGTGAAGACTCAGGACATAGGAGAACTGGTACTGTAACATCATGGAATTCAGTCGTGCCCCAAATTTTCTGATCAAGGAGATTATGGAGCCACAGAAGAATGTGACTGATGATCTACAGTGTGCCTAAAAGAGTCACATGGAGAGAAAACATTCTCTCAGGCTTTCACACAGAACAAACTGGTCAAGCAATGGCCAGGACTTATCCACACGGCTGACACTGACAAAGGATCTACAAAGTGAGGTACAAGGTTACAGGATAAACCCTGAGGGGACTTGACTGACCTCATCAGTTACAAAAGTTACATTTTTTGTTATATAGGTCTTGCCTTATCTCGGTCTTAACCATCCAGCAGGAAAATATATAAATGAGGTATATAAAATAAGGCCATAATAATAAGCTGAGATGTAAATGGCTCTAGTCAACAGCTTCTTCAGATATCCCACTACTATTGTGGACTGCTGGACTATGTTGGATTGTTTTGCTGAATTCAAGCACCTATAATAATTGAATGACAATAGAATACCCATCTCTGACAGGACTAAACAAAAAAAAAAAAAGGGGATACAAAGGAAGACCCATTCTGGGTTTGTATAAACAGTACAGTTAGGATAAATATGCATTACTCTGGTGTAAATATGCATTATTTGGTGTAATACATACATTCATATGTATCCTAACAGTACAGTTAGGATAAATATGCATTACTTTGGTATATTTCTTATATGCACTAATATGTAATTAGTGCATATAAGAAATATATGCACTAATAGTGTTTGGACAGGATATCCTGTCTGCTTCTTGTACTATGGAAAACCACCAGGAAGATAACAATGTAAAAGGTATTAATTACTGAAGCTGTACTATAATTCAGCTTTAAAAAAAAAAAAGATAGGTATACAGCTATTCTCTTAACTCATTGATTAGAAGCATCTGCTCTAATAGTGTTTGTAAACAGAATATCATGTATGCACCTTGTACAACAAAACCACTATGAAACAATATGCAATGTATTAATTATTGAATCTGTTCTAGTAATTTGATTTGAAACTGTCTCATTGCAATTTGTTTTTCAATAAAATAAAAATTTGTATAGAATGTGAAAAAAAATAGTAAAAAATAGAAATAAATCATTACAAATTTTTACACAGAAATTTAGAAATCTAACCGTGTACAACATTGTAGCAGGACAGTCCTATGACATTTTTTTCTTGTCTATTGTTTTCATATAAACAAACATTTACCTGAGAAAGAGTATAACAGTAATTGATATGACATTAGAAACAGTGTGCTTTTAGAAGACCACTATGACAGGGATTCCAAGCATGGCCCTAGTATTATACATTGCTATCTTTAGTACAGTAGCTTGGTTCACAAGTATCAGCATATATAGTTAGTCAGGGTGAGAATCTACCAATTATTTTTTCTTTTTTTTGTCTTTTTGAGACAGGGTCTCACAATGCAGTTCAGGCTGGACTTAAGCTCACTTTGTAGCTCAGGCTGGTCTTGAACTCACAATAATCCTCCTACCTCAGCCTCCCAAGTGCTGGGATTACAGGCCTGTGTCACCATGCCCAGTGAGAATCTACCAATTAGCTGCTAGTTTCAAAAACCTGATGGAAATTCTCAGGATCACTGCCTTAACCATCTTGTGCATATAAAAGGGGGATATAAATGAAGGACCATTTTGTAGTGAGAAAAAAAAAAATATATATATATATATGTGTGTGTGTGTATACATATCTGTATTTACAAAGTAGCATAGATATACAGCTACTTTCTCCCAGTTCAATGAGAAGAAATTTAGAACTGACAGTGTTTAGACAAGATATCATGTCTGAATCTTGTACTATGAATAACTACTACAAAGACAACAATATACCATGTATTAATTATTGTAATTGTCCTATTAACCTGTTTTGAAACTATCTCATTGCTACTTCCTTCTCAATAAAATTATTTTTAAAAAAGAAAAAAATAATAAAAAATAAAAACTACAGTACTTCACTATCCACTAGAATGGCTAAAATCAGACTAATAACCCAAGTGGAAACAAGAATGTTGTCTTAATTACTTTCTCATTGCTTCTTGTCTGCAGTGGTTTCAGTCCATAGCCAGCTGGCTCCAAAGCAGGGCAGCATTACATAGGGACACAAGAGGAGAAACAGATCAGCACATGGCAAGCAGAATGCAGCATGTCTTGGGCCAGGGAGATGGCTCAGTAGAATAAGCACTTGCCTGTTCAATCCCTGGTTCCGGGAAAAAAAAAAAGCAGCATATCTTCTGTCTTTCCCTCTTCATTCCATACAGGCCAAGAAGCCCATGGTCTGGTGCTACTCAAACCCAGGGAAGTTCTTCCTACCCGCGTTCATTAGATCCATCATTCATATCTAGAACTATGCTAAACCAACCAGTGGACTGATCCAGTATCACACACCCATGATTCAGTCCCTCACAAAAGCCCAACAGATGAGTGCATGAGGCTCTGGGGGGATGTCTAGATATAAGCTATAACAGACACAGAGCAACTGTATCTCATACACAGCTGTTAGAATATAAAACAATACAAATACTTTGAAAACCAACCACCTGACAGTTTCTTATAAAGTTAAATGTACATGTACTCAACAATTCTAGATACTCACCCAAAGAAGTGATATATACGTATACAAAGACTTGTATAGGAATATTTATGGTGACTTGATTTTACAATGGATCAAAACTGGATATAATGCAAACATATACCAGCAAGTAAGCAGAAAAAGTGAAGCGGTATATTCACAAAATGAGGCATTATCTCACTTACAAAGTTATCTGTTGTTTACAATAATAATGAACTTATCAGTGAGGATATTTCATTTTCTTCAAATTTGATCTTATTTTAAAACTGAGAATGGTGATGCACATCTGTAATCCCAGCAGCACAGAGCTCAAGGCAGGAAAATCATGAGTTCAAAGTCAGGTTGGGCTTCACAGCAAATTCTAGGCCAACCTGGCCTACATAGAGACCCTGTTGCAAAAAATTTTAAGCAAGCTCTAGTTACAGATCATTTTGGCTCCAAAAATAACTTTTTATTTTTTAGTAACTCATTGGAATTTTATCACCATAATAGTAACTTTTGAGGAATTTTTAAATTAATGCTTTTAAAAAGCAAATAACAGCTCCAGAGTTTTACTAAGTGACATAAACTGTCTAATGTATTTGCACACATATATCTTTTCTATGTGAGTTCATTTTCATCCTAGCAAACATTTTAAACATTTTTTCTTTTCCAGAAATTCCCCATGTAGAAAAAGACTGACTTAAATTAACTACTGTGATGGAAACAGTGTCACAGAACATTAAGCCTGGACATGAGGTAAAGTGAATACTTAAGCTGTAGGTTAGGGCTTGCAATATTTTATTGATTATGGGCTCTTCAATTTATTAAAAAAAAAAAAAAAAGCCAAGTGTGGTGGCACACTTGTAATTCCAGCATTCAGGAGACTGAGGCAGGAGGCTCATTTCAAGTTTGAGATCAGGCTGGACTACAAAGTGAGCTCTAGCTCAGCTTGCACTGTGTAGCAAGATTGTCTCAAAAAGACAAAAAACAAAAACGATTTATTTCAAAAAAGAAATAGAACTCAGCAATAAAAACAATTGATACATATAATAAAATGGATAAATATTAAAAACACATTAAGCTGGGCCGGTGAGGTGGGTCAGCAGACAGCAGACTAAGTGCCAACAGGCAAGCACAGGGACCAGGTACTAGCCTTAGCACCACATGCCACGCCAGCCCCGCCTCCAGTCCCACCAAGCCAGCCAGAGTCCAGGCAAGGTGGTGCATGCCTGTGATCCCAGAACTTGGGAGGCTGAAAACAGGAGGATTACTATGAGTCTAAGCTGCTAGTGAGACCCTGTACAAGATACACACACAAAAAAAGAGTTAAGCAAAAGAAGCCAGATAAAAGAATATATAGTACAGCTGAAGTATAGTGAATGTTTATTCTTTTTAAATTACAGTAAGCTGCCTGGCAAGTACAAGGTCCTGAGTTCAACCCCTGTACCAAAATAATAGTAATAGTAATAATAATAACAACAACAACAGCAACCACAGTAAAAGACAAATTGCCATTTACCCTCCCTCAAAACATTCCTCTTTCATTTACTTTGAACCCACTTATCCCATCTTCCTTGCCACACTGTGAAGCAGTCTGGAAGTCCTCTTTCATATCTTTTAGCTGCACTGTCATGGCTGCCTTGAGGTACTGATCAGTTCAAAAAGTTTACCTTTGGGCCGGCGGTATAGCTCAGCGGACTAAGCGCTTGCTTAGGTAAGCGCAGGGACCAGTGTTCGATCCTTGGTTCCCCAAGCCGCGCCGGCCCCGCCTTCGGGTGCGCTGAGCCGGCGATGCAATCCGGGCGTGGTGGCGCGCGCCTGTAATCCCAGCACATGGGAGGCAAAAAGCAAGATCACTATGAATGTGGGCTGC
>PVKA01050006.1:0-12942 GCA_004027165.1 Ctenomys sociabilis | reverse complement strand
GTGTGCGTCTGTGTGTGCGTGTGCGTGTGTGTGTGTGTGTGTGTGTGTGTGTGTGTTCGGCCTGTCTAAGGGCACTTGGGCTGAATTTAGACACAAGGCCATCACGTGTATACCGTTTCTGTAGCAGAAGAATTTACTTCACTTCTGTTAATCTGCTTCCTCACAAAGGTTTTATTTCCTGGAAACTTGTTATTTAATCCTTTGCTGTAGAATAAAATTCAGAGAAAATAGTTATTTCTCACTTCTGTGTGAGATGGATAAGTATTTATGAACCAAAAATAAGATTCTAGAGCTCTTTTACCAATAAAGGCAATGATGTGAACCATAAGACTCTAGCGAGCTTTTTAAAGATTATGTGATGGTTCAATTAGTTATAGGAGCTCAAGTTTTGAAAAACGGGCTTCTCATTTGTTAAATTAATTGATATTCGGTAACTTTTTTCATCTACAAACTGGCCTTCTCATCGGTTTTCTGGCAAAAGTCATCGATCTTTGAAGTTCTTGGCCCTCACTCTGATTTGTTTAACATTCTGAATATTCCTTCCTCCAAATGTCACTTCCCCTCCTTTCCCCATTTCTCAGTAAAATAAACTGCTGAAGCAGGAAATTGTCCAACATGAAATATTTTCTGACAACAATGCTGATGGGTGCGCTAGACTTAGTTGGCCACCCTCTATTAGCAACTCCATATTAGTTCTCTTAATAGAGCTTGCACTTTTAAAACTTCAGTGATTTTAAGCATGTAACTCACTGATTCTTAGAAGAAAACTAGGGCTCTTAGCTTGATGTGGTGTGGCTGGGAGCAGCCGAGGCGCAGGACAGGAGACCACCCCACACCAGTCCGGGTAGCAGATCCTCTGCCCAGTGCAGGCGGCAAGGGACATGGTGACTGCTCAGCTTATGCTTACCATCTTCTTCTCTCAGGAAAATATCAGCGAGTTTTATTTTAGAATCGGCCTCTCTCTTACTTGTTCTCTGCTATAACACTGAGCTGTGCTTCCCCAAATCCTACTGACCATGAACAAGGGCCTTTCCGTGGTACAATGCACGCCACTGGCGGGGAATCTACGGGTCTGTGTTCCGATCCCAGGAAGTGAAAGATGCTGACCGTGGAAGTGAGAAGGCGGCCCGAGCTAACGCTGGGGCAGTATTCCTGAAAAGTCTGTCTGTGTCACTGTGAGTATACGTGCCCGCCACTCTCTTTCTTACTAGTAGCAGAAGTGACCTTCTCTTGAGAGCTCGTGTGATCTTCTCACGGGCCTGTTAGGCCAGCATTACCACACCCATGTTGGATTAGAGAATTAGTGGAGTTCAATGAGTTGAGCTTGGGAATTAGTTGTCTCTATAAATGAGCCAAAGCAACCAAAAATGGTGATTAATTGAACATTCCCTGTTTGTATTTCCTGTGTTTTTCCCTCGCCTTTTTATTTGTGGGTAGTACACTGCTGGCTATTGATGATTGATGGCGGGTTAAGTGCGTTCGTTAAAGCCAGTGTCATTTGAGCAGGTATTGACAGGAAGAGGAGAGAGTCTTAGATCAGGGAGGTTCCAGGCCTGAGGGCAGCCTGGAGCCAGTGTAGGACAGAGCCCAACTCAGGCTTGGGTTTCCTCTTACCGGTGCCTGTGGGGTTGCCATGGAAGGGTTAGGGCTCCAGGTTGGGCTGTCATAGGGCCACGACTCCAAGGGCTTTTCCCATGTTCCCTATTGAAAGTGAGCCTGAAGAAGGTGGAGAGGACCTGCAGAAAAGGCGGCACTAGAATCTCCTCAGTGGAGACATTTGCGGTCATCAGCTGCCCTGAGGCGTCTCCAGGCCTCGCCTGTGTCTCTCCATGTTCCAGGAAAGCATTGCGTTTACAGTGAACTAAATGCATCAAGAGAGTAATAGAATAAAATTTAAAATGATGCTAATGTTAAAATAAAATAGAGGGGCAGACTAAAGCACCTACTTAGGCAGATGCAGGGACCTGGGTTCAATCCCTGGCCCTGCCCCTAGAGCACACTGAGACGGTGACTGAGACTGGGAGTGATGGAGCAAGCCTGTAATCCCAGCGCTTGGGAAGCTGAAAACATAGGATCACTTTGAGTTCCATCTGTGTAGTAAATACATAAAAAATAAAAAAATTACAAAATGAAATAGAAGATGTGAGACTTTATATAGTCTGCAGAATTCCTTGATTCCAGACTTTGAGATAAATTTATATTCTTCTGTGAAGAGTATTTTGGAGTGGGGGGGTCAGGAGATAGCTCAGTAGAATAAAGCACTTTCCTGGCAAGCACAAGGACTTGAGTTTAATCTCCGGTTCTACCATACAAAAAGAATATTTTGGGGGAAAGAAAATGTGGTGGCAAGTATGTTACAGATGAAATTTACAGTTCAGTTGTTTTCTGAAGTTATGATGGAAATAACTCAATTTTTAAGAAAGCAACGAATACATGAATACTTACTTTTTTAGCAGGGGAAGCGAGTTGAATCTGGACTGCCTTGTGCCTCTACCCTAAATGGTAGCCCCAATTGTGAAAAGACAGCTAGATAAGGTAATGGGGACAGCTGTGATCTTGTTTTAACTAATATTGAATTTTATGTGTCAGCTTTATGCAGGCAGGAGACACAATTCTGCCCTGAGTGCGGAGAGTCATACTTTTCACAGATTTTGACAGACAGAAGGAGTAATTTTAGTGGTAGGAGTTAATTTGCACAGGCATTAATGCATGAAAAGGTTGGTGATCATGTCTAATTATTTCCTTTGTTACTAGCTCAACTAAAAATAAGGTTCATGAACCAAGCTGTGGGAAGTTATTGATTATGATGGTTCCTCCAAAAGCAGATGGCTGAAAGTCACTCTTGTTCATACTTAGACTGTGATTCTGGAGTGATCCTGTATTCTGTCCTTTATCCTTCTCCCTCTTCCATAGTCTAGACCTCCTGTCCTAAATATGAAAACATGCATGTCGAGCACTAAGCTTATAATTACTTTTAATTCTGACAAGATGGAAATACTGGGGAAGACTCATTTTTTCTAAACAAAAATTTAGCATAAAGAGTCTTCCACTTCATGTAAAACAGGTTCACACACATTGACACAGGTATAAAAGATGGGCTGTTTAAGAAGCTGCTTAGTACCGACGCTGGCCACGTCTGATACCTTTAGAATTCTTGCCAGGCGTTGCCACTGGTTCTGTACAGATTTAAGTTCAGCATAGTGCAATGGTCTTTGAGAGTGTACTTTTCATCCCCACTGGTGTGCGTAGCGATGGCTTCGGACGACTTACCACTTACGCTGCAATCTGTGATGATAGACTAGAATCATGATAGGACACGTTGACAGACATTTGAAGACAGCTTTTGTCTGTGTCTGGATATTTTCTCCTTTGAGGAAAAACCTGCACCACTTTCTTATTTCACATAAATAAAGATCCAGAGTCGGGTAACTCCATGGCTCCTGAGTCTTTCGGATGTGTTGTCACCACCCTTCCGGCTTGTCCCTCTGTGATCACAAGTTGGAGGCAAGAGCTTTGCGTTGTATCACAGACCCCTACATTTTTATGAGGTGGACCATTTCAGATGAACCTGTATTTTATAGGACAGCCTGGGATCCTCTGCATGTGCTTGTGTATCTGCATTAATTTCACAGGAAAGCCTTGAGGAGTTTCAATTGCGTTTCATTAGGCTATCCTTAAGCCCAGTGGAAACAGTCAATGTCCAGCTCTTGGGATTCCTTTCCCCAGACTTCAGAAGTTCTTGCACACTGAGAGTCTAGCAAGATTTGAGAATGTGACAGTTTTATAAGCTACTTAGAATTTTTTTTGAGGCTGGCTCAGGTGCCCTAACAGCGGATCTGGTGAGGCATGGGGAGCTGGGGATTGAACCGAAGTCACATGAGCCTGACTGGGCTTGCCCCAGCAGGTGCTTAAACAACTGAGCTAACCAGAAAGCCTCACTACTTAGAAATTAATAGCAAAACAAAAATTTTCAAAAAAAAACATGTGAAGCAGCGTATATATTAGTAAAGTGACATGGTCAGACTGAGGGACATGAGAAGTCACCACAGACTTGAGAGCTGAGGTTATAGTCAATAGTTTGTAAAGATTTCAGGTAACCCTAAAGCAAAGATCTCTATTATGCTTCAGAATTGCATGAGATGTATGGGTGGATTGCTTTGTTTTCTTTTGAATGTAGTAACAGCATTTTAAGTCTGAGAAGACTTTAAGCACCTTTACATGCGGCTCTGCTGTACAAGAGTGTACCTTCAGATATTACCTATTAGTAATGCTGGCAATCTGAAAAGCTTCTACCCACCATCTGTCTTTGGGAGAATTTTTAAAAATTGTTATAACTGAAGACCAAGACATGCTGGAGCCCCTGGAAGGCTCCTGCATTTAGCAGTTTCTGGTAATACAGTTGATTTGGTTGATTATTGGATTTACCTAACATTTAGTGCTATATAGAATGTGTGCAATGAGAGATTATTTTTCTAAAATCAAACCATATAAAACTGCAGCCTTACTTGGGTAAAAAATTTTGATCAACATTCCAAATTTCATATAGTTCACCCAAATATTTTAAGTGGATATGATGCCAAGGAAGTATTTGGGAGCAAGACAGGTGAGTTTCAGTTTGTGACTTCAATGTTGATACCAGTGTCACTGCAAATGAAAGTATCTTGGCAATGGTGCCAAATGACATATACATTTAACTATAGAAAGCATTGCATAGTGACTTTAATAACTCTGGTCTACTTCCATTGCACTAACCTAAAATCCATAATCCTTGGAACCTATAGGAGTTTTTGCTATCTATACACTTACAATCTTCAGGAAATATCAGTGCTTGTGTTGAGCTGGAACTCAGAAACATGGAGTCCAATTTTACCCTGCTTGACTGGTAATGTTCCTGCTGACATTTAAAAGAATTTTGATATTGGAAATCTAGACAAAGCCATAAGAGAACACTGATCCAAAGTCCAAGGCTTCTAAAGAGGAGAACTGGTGTCAGAGTCTGCACTGATTTCTTCTCCCAAGACAGGTGGAGTGGCAGCTCTTCCTGCCTCTTGCGGGCTTCCTCCATACGCATCCATCTGTCTGACAGTGCAGTACGGGTGTCATCCTCTCTGGTCCTGGCTGCCCATACCATCAGAGTTAGGGGGCTTTGTTTCTTACACTGCTTGTGTTTTGCTATTTTGTCCAAGCATTGCCTGCTTTTTTTAGTTCAGAGAACCTCAATACCTTCGCTTCAGCAAGTTATGGCTCATATTTGACAATTAAAACATTTATCCTCCTGGACTACAAAGTAAAGGATTTATCAATTCCTTATATAAAACTGTATAAGAAAGCTGTAGAGCTCTCACAGTTTCAACCAAGGTGGTCTCTGTTTATTCCAGTGTGCAAGAGACTGAAGTGTTATGTTGCTATTTAGAAATCTGTACTTTTCATGCACTTTTGAAGTGAAGTTGAGCTTTTTGTGTGACATAAATATAAATTACAGTTCTGTATAAATATAAATTACATGCTAAATAGCCTTCTACTTAAAAGCAGTGAGCGAGGTGTTATTTGAAATAGAACAAAGCATGGTCATTGAAGATCAGAATATGCACAGAGTTCTACCTCTGTCGTGTCCTCTGAGGTCAGGAGCAAGGTTAGAGTCAGTGGAATATTTATGCAGATTGCTAATGGAGTATCATTAATCTGCAGGCCAGCCTAGTGTATCACTACTATTGAATCATAAAGAAGGGTCCCAGTAAATTCTTCCTGAAGCCAGTGATTTCTCTGAAATAAACAGATCTGCTTGTTTTTCAAGGGAACCTGATCTAAGTTACAGGCTTTGAAAAGGCCATGTCTGCTGTAGTTAATCTGGAATCCAAATCCCAGTCTGTGTCATAAAACTTATGGGTTGTGGTCAGTGGGCTTCTTATAACGAAATGTTTAGCTCATTTTAGTAACAGTAAAGTCTACACATTACAGTTAATACTTTCATTAAATCCTATTTCTAAGTGTACATATTCACATGGGAAACTAAACATTTTCCCCATATTTTTACATGGAAGAATGAACAAGTGTGCTACAGAGGATGCTTCTTCACAGTTAATAAATGGCTGAAAATTAAAAGCACTGTGTTCCCCCTGGAAGATGTTTGATTCTATGTAGCTTAGAAGTTAAGGCTTTGGAGTTACCCAACCTGGGTTCACGTCCCTGCTGCCGTGTACATATAGTAAGACCTTGGACATGTGTCTCTGTCTTTTTTATGCTTATCTTTCTCAGATTAAAATGAGAACAGCACCATCTGTGTCTTAGAGTAGCCAGGGTAATATAATAACATATCTAAAGGGTGTCATAAGAGCTGCATAGGAGGGCTCTTCTCAGCTCAGGGAGTTTTCATTTAATGATACAGTGTCAGAATACTGGTCTACGAACTGCTTTGTAGGGTTCCAAGATAAACCCTGAGGAGATTTGACTGACCTTATCAGATACAAAAGTTACATTTCTTGTTACACAGGTATTGCTTTATCTTGGTCTTAACCAACCAGCAGAAAAGTATTAAAAAAGGTACAAAAAGTAAAGCCATATTAATATGCTGAGTTGAAAAAGGCTTAAGTCAACAACTTCTAACATTGCCAGTCTTATGAAAAACCCACTACTATTATGGACTACTGGATTATATTGGGTTGTTTTGCTGAATTCACACACCTACAATATTTAAATGGCAATTGAATACCCATCTCTGACAAAATTAAACAAAAAAGGGGGCTACAAATGAATGATTGTTTTGTATCTGTATATTCAAAATAGTTAGGATAGATATACAGCTACTTTCTCTTAATTCAATGAATAGAAAGATTTATTCTAGTAGTGTTTGTGGACAGGATATCATATCTGCATCTTGTATAATGAATAACCACCAAGAGAACAATATGCAATATATTTATTATTGAAACTGTCCTTACTGATCAGTTTTGAAACTGTCTCATTGCTGTTTGTTTCTCCATAAAATTATTTAAAAAAAGAATGCTGTCTTCTCCACTGCATGTCACTGCTATAGAAAGTAAGCCACGTGCTATATGCAAAACACTGCCCTGAAACTTACAAGTTAATTATGTGAAGATACAAGAAAGATACCTTGCAATCCTCTCTGAAGTTCTTTAAGGTCTAAAACCCCTTCTGTCAACCAGGTAATTAGCTACATGATAAACTTGCACTCGTGCCAGGTAGCTCAGAGAGGAGCACAAGCTCTAAGGAAGGGTCGGTCCAGAGCAGATTCAGTCCATTCCAATGGTGGTGGACCTATGGCATGCCCAGTGTTTGTCTTTTAAGATAAAAGATGTTGATGTGGGAGTTGTAACTGCAGGTTTAATTGCAGGGCCGGTGCTTGTGACGAGTCAGTGTGTTTGGGCTTGCAGGCTGGGCTCTGGGCTCTAAAAAGTTCCCATCACTGAATTACTGACTCCAAGAAAAATTCTTTCTGAACACATAGCATTCATGAGGAATCAGAGAGATAAGGATGCTGAAGTAGAGAGAGTAGAAGAAAAGGAAAAAGAGGGGAGGAGAGGGAATGCAAGAGCAGAAGGCATCAGGTTTAAAAGTTTTATAGCATGATGGCAGCAGGAACATCACAGACTAGAACTCAGAAAATATAAAATAACAATTTGAGATGCAATGAAAGCATATTTTGTTTTAAAAACAAGCCCAGGATTTCAGGCCACATTATAACCTAGAATAACAAAAAGACTACTGAGGATTCATAGTGTTACTATACCTCAATTCGTTCTTAAATTAAGATTAAGACAGCTTGGAGTGCTGTCGCAGGACTGCCACGAAGGCCTTGCCCCAGCTCCTGCTTTGTTTCATGGACGATGCCAGAGGCAGCAAAGATGAAATTCAGTAGTCTGCCAGAGGTACAGACAAGTAAAGATGCCAGGAGCAGTGTGCGGGCACTGTGGGCCTGTGGGAGAAGCGAACTGAGGAGTTAGGTTCATGGCTCTGGGTTTAAGCAGTGCTCTCTAGGTAGCTTGGTAATGTGAGGACAAACTTTAAATGAGAGACACGGGCAAAGCAGAGACATAACGGAGCCCCCAAGTGACAGCAGGACCGGAGGTTGTAGGAAGGACAACGAAGAGGCAGGAGGGAGAGTGCTGCATGGGGAGGGGCTCTGATGCCTCTGCGGTAGGGCGCTGTGTAAGCAGACTTGGAGTCTACCCTGAGGTGTGAGCTCGTGCTTATGTGCTTCCATTGGGTCATAGTTATTCTAGATAGAAGAAATATGCTTTGTTGTTAATTTAAGGAATCCAGTGTCCTTTCTTAATTACTGTTGTGATTTAGGGTTTTTGAAAGTAGAACAATATAATACAAGATGTATTTTATACGAAATCACTCAAGAATCATATATAAGAAGTGCAAGAAATTTGGCCATACATTAAACACGAATGTATCCAGCTGAGGGCCTGGATACTAATGGCCTGCATTAGTTCAGCTGCAAACCTAGACCTCATAACAACATCCAACTAGAGGCCTAGAGCCCATGACAAAGTCTCATGCAGGCCCCTTCGCAGATCTGTGGTGGAAAGGCCTGAAAGTCAGTGGTAGGAGCTAGGAAGTCTACGCCAGCGGGATGAAGGATCTATGCTAGTAGGTGAAGGATCTGAACTGATGCCAGGATGCAACACTCGAGGTGAGAGCCAGAACTCCTCCAAAGGTACCACAACCGTCCTCAGCAGCAGCGAGGTCTCGAGCTCCTCCAGCGATGAGGAGAGCCGAGTTCCCGTCAGGAGAGCCAGCATGACAGGCTCCTCCATAAGGCTGAGCAGTGCACTGCCTTCCCCTCTGGATGCTGCTCAAGGTGAGGACCAGAGCTTCTCCAGGGTTCATCAAGAAAGCCTCCATGACGAGGTCCTCCAGCAAGACAGCCCAAGAGAACTAGCAGCTTCCAACAGCTCCGCAGCTTCGGCAAGCAGCATCCCTAACAGTGTGTCAGTATCTTTTCCTGTTCTACCCTTTATGCTGCTGGCAACAGCCCTCAGGTGGGCTTCCCGCCCCCAGCACCACACTAGTTCAAGTCAGCTGGGTAAAAAGCTGACCACCAGTTAGCTCTCTACTACAGTTCCCTAATAAAACAACCCAATCTCTTTCTCTCTCTCTCTCGCTCTCTCTCCCCTCTCTCCCTCCCTTTTCCCCATTCCTAAAATATTTTTTTCAATAAATACTCAAAAATAATCAATCATATGATACACTCCTAAAGTATCTAGGGCTCTCTTACACCCGTCTTGTCTCTTTCCATCTTATTATTCTTAGTTTTCCCTTTTATTATATTCTAGGTTAGTTTGGATAAATATAAGCTTATTTTTCTTGCTATTTGTGTTTGTCTTTGTAAGTCAGATGTGCCTTTATCAAATATTTTTTGAAGCATAAGTAGTATAAAGGATAAAACTCATACACATTAACTTGTTAAACTTTTCTCCAAAATATTGTACAGAGGCAATTACGTTTTGACATCTTCATCCTTTTGACTTTTTATTTAAGATTAGCAGTATAAGAAAGGACTATTAACACTGAAAAATTTTACATTCTGCCTTTTCTGTGTAGCATTTAAATATGCCCCATTCAACTACCATGACCAAGTCCAGGTAAGTGAACCTTTCCACACAGCCTTCACGTAGAACGCAGTTTTTAAAAAAAATACGTAAGCAGCCTCAGGGCTGCTCTTAGCGTGTATAAAAAGGTCAGTCTTGAACTGCTACTTGTCTGTTGGTATTTAAACTTCTTGAAGTCCTCCATTTTTCTGCTCTTTAGATCTTTCACTCTCATTAATTTAGTACTTAGGGACCTGGGAGATGGCTCAGTAGAATAAGCATTGCCTGGCAAGCGCAGGGTCCTGAGTTCAATCCCCAGCACTGGAAAAAAAAAAAATTAGTGCTGAACTGGATTGTCTGTCCTTTGAAATGTATCTGCTCCAACATTTTAACGAATAGTATAAAGAAGGGCTCTGTTGCTTTTAGGGTGCATGTGTGTGTTTGGTTTACTTTTTTTCCTGGTGGGAAATATTTTAAGTTGCAGATCCACGGCCAGCAAAGGCGTTTCTCCACAGCCCGTTTGTTTCATGTGGGCTGCGGCCTGAATTTAAAGCCTCATCTGACAAGCGGTGGACCTGCGTGCCAGGTGCTGGTGCGGGCTCTTTTTATGATGTTTGATGGTTCATTAAAATTCTGTCCTCACACCCAGCAAAACAGAAAGTAATCGTAAATATGATGTTTATTGTCACAGAAAAGGGGAACAAGGCAATAAAACACTTAGCCCAATTGAAGTTTCACCTCAGTCATTTTGTTTTGAAATGATGACTTGCTCTTGTTTTCTCTGGATTTATGTTAGCCAATCCAGCAGCTATGGATGACAAAGCACTGCCAAGACACAGCATTTGCCTGCAATAATTTAGTATTAAAACATGTTATTCAGGTTCTTTGATATTGTTTTGCATTACATTTATGTTCCACTAAAAAGTTTTTTTCTGAAGAAAGGTACTTTTTAAAAATGTATTTGGTACAGGGTCTACAGAGTCTCACTACATGGAAAGGACTCACGGTGATTCTCCTGTTTTCAACCTCCAAGCACTGAGATTACAGGAGCGTGCCACCCTGTCCAACCTCAGTCACCATCTCAGCATGCCCCAGACGCGGGGTCTGCTGGGGATGACCCCAGGTTCGTTCGTCTTCCTGAGCAGGTGTTTTAGTCCACTGACCTATCTGGATGGCCCTAATTGTTTTTTCCTTTGTAAATATACTTGAAGGTGGAATCTAATTTAAAGGTTCAAGACAAGATTCCTGAAGGCTGGCATAATTGATATTTAGGTCAGCTACTTCCTGGTAATGGGGAAATGGCCTGTGTATTGTATGAAGCTCAGATTCAACTGTGGCCCTGGCTTTACTCTCCTGATACCAACAGCTCCCTGATGAAAGAAAGGAAGGAAAGAAGAAAAGAAAGGAAGAGAGAGAGACAGAGAGAGAGAGAGAGAGAGAGAGAGGAAGAAAGAGAAGGATGAAAGAAAGAAAGAAAGGAAGAAAGAAAGAAAGAAAGAAAGAAAGAAAGAAAGAAAGAAAGAAAGAAAGAAAGAAAGAAAGACACCCCTAGTTTAGAACTACTGGATTCAGATAATTTAAGAATAACCTGTAATAGTCAAGACAAATTAAAAAAATGAAACATAAACATCTCAAAAGTACACTCTAATGACATATCACTGCAAATATATAATCATGAAAATGAAAATACAATTCTCAGATACTTCGAGCTTTAAAAAATATATATGTACATAGTGTACATAGAGTTTGAAACCAGAATGAAAGCAACATTTTCTCCAGTTAGATGGGCTTTCTGGGGATGGCTCAGTGGAATAAGCACTTCCCTGGCAAGCACAAGGGTTCAATCTCTGGTTCTGCCAACAAAACAACAACAAAAAAGGGCTTCCTATTCTTAACAATATCTCTATGACCATTGAGCAAACCTCCTAAGAACTGATGACCTTTAAAAACAATTTAGAAAGAGTTTGAATTCCCAGTCTGCATTAGTATCTTTCTCTACAAATTGTTTCTGGTAGCCTCCTGAAAATAATAAATCCTGCCTATATTTACTTTGTCATTGTTAAGTGCAGTTGCATTTCTCACAGTTGTGTCTACATGAACAAAATACTATGAGGAAACAAGAAGCATCTTTAGCAGTCACTAAATTATCCATTTGTTGCTAGAGCCTGCTAAACGCTTAATACCTCCTTCCCCTTGCATATGAAGCAGTCACTTTTAAGGTGTACCTTTTTGGGTTTTAAATTTCCTTTCACTTATAGTAAAAGCAAAACAAATAGTTTAAACAAAATTTCAGCTCAATTCAAAACCTGAACAATAAAAATAAGTTGTTTCTCAATTTTTATATTAGGTTGCATTGTTTCTGTCAGTAAATTTTTTAAATTAATTTTGAGTTTGCAGATACATTGCCTGACAACTTGAACAAGCTGCTGGTGCAGACAACAGTAAGACCAGTTTCTTTCTACACAGATATTTCCCACTTGTACAACTCTGGGCTGCTAAATGTTTATTTAGGGTATAACTAACAGGGCTTTCCCCCATTGATATTTCCTCCTGTGAAAGTCAGGATGCTTACATTAGTAATTCTGTTCTTGGGGTAGCTTGCCCTAGTTTGAGTTTGAAATAACAAAGTAATGTCAGGCTTGAAAGCATTGGCCACGTTGGGATCTGAGCTAATTGATGTGATAATAATGTCCTAGAAGAAAACGTCCTGAAGGGACCTTTCTTTATGTATCCACAACTTTGATACTTTTATTCTTTGGTTTACTTTAGAAATATTATGGCTCCTAGCAAGACAAGTCCTAAAGATGTAACAGTGGACCGGAGGAAGGTTATGGTGGGTTTCAGTGATAAACACCAACAAGAAACAATAGTTTACGACAAGAACATGGTGCAGTAGCTAACCATATGGGAATTTTTCAGGGAAGAAAGCTACCAGGAATTGAACTCAGGACCTTGCACTTGCCTGGCAGGTGCCTGTACCACTGGGCTATATCCCCAGCCCCCATGTAGTACTTTTTTAAAAGCTTTTCTTTTGAGAGATAGTTTTAAGTGAAAACAAAGGTAAAACTAGTTTTACTCTCTTTCACACTAAGGGTTGGGGAAGTGCGAAACAGTAAGGTCCTTCCATGAAGCTGATAAATACTTATTTACTTATAACTCAGAGCAAGTTCAAGCTTTTCCAAGGAGAACGCATGTCAGTGTTCTGCATTTCATGGGGTTGTGCAGATCATGTGGCTTCTCTTCTCTATCCCCATCCCTCCAGCGACGTTGGTGACCCCATCCCTCTAGCGACATTGGTGACCCCATCCCTCTAGCGACGTCGGTGACCCCATCCCTCTAGCGACATTGGTGACCCCCATACCTCTAGCGACGTTGGTGACCCCCA
>PVKA01050005.1:0-12952 GCA_004027165.1 Ctenomys sociabilis | reverse complement strand
AAACTTGTCAGGCCAAAACAGTCCCACACAATTTCTAGAGTTGAGGCTGTCCCTCTAGAATCATCAGTTTTCATTACTGCCCTTTGATCTCTTCTTGGTACACAACACTTCATCACCTTTATTTTCTGCCATAATTGCATATGAAAGATTTCCCTTTCAACAGACACTGGATGCCAAGCTGGTACAGAAAGGAGTGTTGCAAAAGGGTCATATGATCTGTCTGTTTTAGAACGAAGCCCATACACCTGCGGAAGACAAATAACTTTTCAGAGATATGACATATCTATCATCTGCCCACAGGATATGAGCCTCTCTCCTGCTTAACAGCAAGAGGCTATGAATGTTCAACCACGCAGTGCTGTCTGGGGCTGCACTGGGCTGGCTCAGTCCCCTTTGGAAATAAATCTGCATGGTGTGCATCACTGTGGCAGGTAGGCAGGCTAGTGATGGCCTGGCTTCTGCTGCCTGCTCCACCGTCACTCAGGTAGCATCGCCAGCTGACCGGGCACATGGTTCATAGTTATAGCCCAGGTCTCATTTACACGGCACCCTAATGCTGCTCTGGAAAATCCAACACCAGTCACACTTCTAGCAAAAGACTCTTGTCTCTGAGATAGGCTATTTTGGAGCCCACTCTGCTCTTGTTTCTCTTTGACTTTACTTCCCCAAGGTGCGGCAGCCACCATGGGCCATGACCTTCCATCACAGCCAGGTGAGTCCCTTCAAAGGCACCAAATAAAATCCTAGAGGCTGAGAATCCTCTTGGCTCAGTGCTTCAGCTACCTGGTATCCTCACCTATTGTTGCTAGAATCACTTCTTGCTCGGTTATCAAAGCCTTAACTGGTGCATCAACAACAACAATTACACCACTGGCTCTACTTATGATAGCTGTTGGGTGTGGAGTGCTTGCTTGGAAGTGCCCCAGGCACTTTGCCAAAGTCTGCACATGTATCCATGCAGAGGAAGCTCATAATTACTCTCTGTGGGTAGACAGGGCTCTAAATATTATTTTACAGACCAAAAAAAAAAAAAAAACTAAGCAAGGTCTCAGGAGTAGCAATGTAATACAGTTCATGTTGGGACCCAAGGTGCCTTCACCCAGAGCCATAACCTTTATCCATCACACGATTGCATCTCATCGAAATGGACTACATGATAAGTCTATTACTCTGTGTTTGCTATGGGCTAGGTGCTTTAGGTATTTTATCTCTCAACCTCAGATCAATTTCAATCTTCAGCAGATCTCTGAGGCTCAGGGATAGTAAATTGCATAATAAGATGGTGACACATGGGTTTGAACCAAGGCCTTAGAGACTCCAAAAACCTATACACTTTCCACTGTTCCCAAGTCTTGGACATTTGCCAAGGATTCAAGGTTCCTAGAGTGTTTCTCACCAATGTGACAAGTGTGAGGTCATACAAACAGGTCAGCTCCACTTAGGTGATTGGCAGGTCCTCAAGGATTCGAGTCCTACCTGACCTATTCTCATCAGAAGGAAATCCAGAGCTCTGCAAAATGAAGATAAGGCCAGGGAGATAGCTTGGCGGTCCATACATCTACCTGGCAAGCATAAGGACCTGGGTTCCACATGCCGTTTCATCCCAGAAGACCTAGGCACACCATTTGAGCCACCAACTCCAGGCATGGTGGTGCACACCTATAATCCCAGTGCTGGAGAGGCTGAGGCAAAAGGATCACTATGGATCTGAGCTGCATACTGAGGCCCTGCACCAAAAACAAAACAACAACAACAACAAGAAAACACCTCTAAATGTCTGGTAGATCCACCAGTGAACTGAGGTCTGCAATTTTCTTTGTGAGCAGGTTATCAACTATAAATATCATTTTGAAAAATGATGTATGGACACTGAGTTCATTCATTTCTTCTTTACAGTGTATTGAGAATTTGTCTATCTGGAGGAGTTTGTCTGTTTTAGCCAAGATGCCAAGTTTATGGGCATAAAGTTGTTTATGTTTAAGAATTACATTTTTAACCATTAGAGGACTGTAAGAGTGATATTTCCTCTTTTTTCTTTTGGCCAGTTCAGCCCACCCTGGGAACAGGGCTGGCATGGCATGTGAGCCAGGAATTGAACTGAAGACCATGTGCATTTGCCTAAGCTTGCTGAAGCAGGTGCTTTAGACTGCTGAGCTATCTCACCAGCCCCCTCTTTCATTTCTGATATTAGTGGTTTGTACCTTCTTCCTGCTTTTCTTCCTCTGGCAAGAGGCTTCTTGATTATACTAATCTCAATGAACAAGGCTTTGTTTTAATCAACTTTTTTGGTTGCTTTTCTTCTTCCATTTCATTGATTTCTCTTTCTTTTATTTTTGTATATGTTATTGTTTTTTGTTTCTAGAGGTACTGAGGATTGAACTCAGGCCCTCTACAATGAGCTGTATCTCTTAACACTTTGGTAAAATTTTAAACTTTGAGACAATATTTCACTAAATTGCCTGGGCTGGGCTCAAACTTGTGGTCCTCCCATCTCAGTCTGCCAGAGTTCTCAGATTACAGACATGCCCGGCTTGCTAATATTTTTATCATTTTGTTTCTTCTGATAGCTTTAGATCTTTAATTACAAGCACATTAATCTACTGGAAAATGTCATATGGCTCAGGGTTTCTGTTTATTTTCTTCAGTGATTTTCCCCAACTCATTTTGCATAATTCCTATTGCTATATCTTCAGGTTCACCTTCTCTGGTGCCTAATATGATATTCACTCTATCCAATGCATCTTCATCATGACATTGCAGTTTTCATGTCTAGGAGTTTGCTTTGGTTCTGAGTCCCTATGTCGTCATTATTGTGGTCATCGTATTTTCTTTGGAAGGGTCTACAGGGTATTCAGGGTCTCACTACTAGATCAGACTCTTAGTGATCTGCCTGTTTATAGCCTCCCAAGAGCAGGGGTTATAGGCATGTGCCACCGTGCCCAGTCTCAATTGTGCCCTGGAGCGGGGCCAGCATAGCAGGTCCAGGGATCAAATCCCCAGCCCCTGCACCTGCTTGCAGGTGTTTTAATCTTCTGAGCTACTTGGCCGGCCCTTTCCTTTGGCTTCTTAAACTTATGAACTATGTGTCCAGGCATAGTGGTGCAGGCCTAGCATCCCAGTGCTGGGGAGGCTGAGACAAGAGGATCACTAAGAGTCTGAACTGCATAGTGAGACCTATAAAAACAAAACAAAACAAAACAATAACCAAAAAAGAACAAGTTATGGACTACAGTTAAAATAACCATTTCAAGATTTTTGTCTATTAATTATATATTTGTGTTGGTTTCTTCTAATCCAATTTTTTTCTCCTCAATATAGGTTATATTTTTTATGTCTCTTTGGATGGCAAATACTGTACATTTGATCTTATTGGAAGCTAGGTCTTTTCTTTATTTCTTTATTTTTAAAAAAAAACTAATTTCAATTAATCTGAAAAACAAATCTCAATGTTGTTGAGGGTTTTCTTCCTGGGACATAGATAAGATACTTGTCAACAGCTTGGTCCTCTAGAAGCTTGACTTGAGTTTTGTTGGGCCATGGTCATCCTCTTGACTTCTTGTGAGATGCCCTGTGGATCCTGGTTTTCCCAGTGGAACAGCATTGCTGAGTGAGCTCCACAGCTTACTCCATGTACTCCTTCTGGGGCTTCTGCTACTTTCTTGCAACATGTTCTGACCAAAAGTCCTCAGGCAAGGACACCAATCAACCCAGAGCCTTCTCTTCATGCAGCTCTCTCCCCTCCATGAACTTTCTCCTTCCTGGTTATTTTATCTGAGTACTTGATGACTTTGGTCTCCACTCATTCTCAACCCTGTTTTCTCAACCCAAAGCAACTATCTGAACTTGTACTGCAGCCTGGACATGCTGTATAGGCAGGCGTAGGGGGAGAATGTAGTGCTCACCACAGATGCTCTCTTCCTGGGTATTCATGTTCTGTGCTGCCTCATATCCCATATTTGAAAAGTGCTTCATGTCGTCTGATTTATAAATTGCGTAAGGCAAAAGGGAGAATCCTGTTTGTGTTACCACATATTGCGATTTCTATCTATATGGCCCCCAAGAGCCTCACGCACTCATAAGTGGGGCTATGGAAGGTGATTGGATTATGGGTCACAGAGTCCACTTCCGGGTAGGAGTTATGGTCTGGTCAAAAGAGGCAGGACATTGCAGGCATGGCCTGGAGGGTTTACCCTCTAGCCAGCTCCTCCTTTGTCCCCTCTGCTTCCCTGCTGCCACGCCATCTGCAGCTTTCTTCTGCCATGCTGCCATGCCATCCTGCCTCAAAGCAGCAGATTATGCAATCTGAGCTAAAATAAGCCTCTTCTTCCTTTAGTACTTTGTCTCAACAACAGGAAAGTAATTAAGACACCATGCTAAGCCCAGAAACATAAGTCCTACAATGCTCTTTCCATGACACCCTCAGGAGGCTGCCCCAAACCCTGGGGGAAGTGGGTCCTAGATGGTCACTGACTGCCTCTAGGGAACCCTCCCTGTATAGACATCTCAAATCCTTGCCCTTCCCTCGTCCCACTTGCTGACCAGGATGGAAATGAAAGCCCAACCTGAAGGTAAGAAAAGGGCTAACCACATCAATGAGCTTAGCAAGCTTCTTATGAACCCAGGCTAGCTACTGTCAGGAAACAGGAGAAGGAGAAGGCCTCAGTTCTCTTCCTTTTTTGAAAGTCTCTAAGACAGAGTCATCCTAAGTACAAGCCCAGCTACAGAGCCAGGCTTCTCCTTCCACCTTGTCGCAGACTTAGGGACCAGGAGTTTCAAAATGAGCCTTTCTCTTCGAGCCCAGACAGCGCTATTTATATGAGTAGATACACAAATCTCACTTTGTGCTTAGAGCAAAAACTCTTCCACGATGAGACAAAATCAAACCAAATTTAGCCCTCGATTTAGCACACATGCTACTAATAGCCCATGCTCCTTGTACATTCATTAGGGCTTAGGTACTCCTCGAAGCACAAGTGTATTGTGAGATGAGTGGCATCATTTTGGATTGACAGATGGAAGACCGAGGTGGAGCCAGAGAGGCAACAGTACTCAAAGTGATGCAGCCAGCTGGTGGTGTGAGCAGTCACTAAACATTAGTGACCTGACTTATGGTCAATTAACCAACACTTAGTGAAAACAAATTTACCATTTCTCTTAGACATCAGCCCTAGAGTCCCAGGAGAAGAATCTGGGGGGATTTATTCAAAATATCTGGCCCAGACATAAAAACAGACCTACAGCTGTATCTCAAGAATGTAGCCCTTAGGCAAAGGGCTTCTCCTACCAGATGGAAGCTTAGGGCCATTTGTTTTCATTTCTCTTCACATTTTAAGTTTCTTTAAGCCTACTATGCACTGGCCAGGTTAATCTTTCTGTCTTCTCAGTAAAGAGTCTCTTCTAGCATATTTAGCCCTGATATCTGCTAAGTTCCATGCATTAAGAAAATGATTTTCAATTTGGGCAGGAAACAAAGATGTTTAGTCTTTGCGATGCAAAATATTTTAATAAGATAAGGTCTCAGCGTCTGATTCTTTGTGATCGATTCTATGCAACTGGGGTTTTGTTCATAAAGTCCTTTCCCACACAGCATCTTTAAGAGTTCTACCTATTTTATCTTCCAGCCGACCTAGTGTTTCTGTTTAGTATTTAGATCTTTGATCCATTTTGATTTTCATTTCATGTAGGGTGAAAGATACAAGTCATTTGAATACTTTAATGCAATAAATGGTGCTAGAAAAACTGGCTTTTTATGTGTCAAATAACACATTTTCATCTTCTTTCCTTTTTTTTTCCATCTTCAAGTGGCCAACACTTCAAACTCAGTATCAGATTCAAATAAATTATCAAAAATCCTTGCCAAATTCTCCAAGCTCCAAATACATGCTTATGCTGAACAAATTATTTTGAAACCATAGCAGCGAAGATGTTGAGGCCTGCTGCTGCTGAGCTCCAGGAACAGGAGCTGTGGGCCTGAGACTACCCACAGGACACAACTTCTGGAGCAACACCCAGCCTGACCACCTCGTCAATATGGGATGCCCATGTTACAATTGACCTGGGTTCCCAAAAACCTAGTTTGTGAACTCCTTAACCAGACCATCCTGGCGTGCAAAGCTATTTTGAAGCAGTTCAGGAAACAGATGTGGTTTTGGTGAGAAATTATATAATTCAAAATTCTGTGGCTGAAAAATCAGCAAAAGTTCCGTAGAAAGAGAGAGAGAGACAGATAGATTAACCCACATTTCAGCTCAGTATATACATTATAAATTATAATGAATAATTTATAAATATAAATATACATTATAATTTATATAGATCTCTTCTGAGAACAAAATCTATTTTTAAAGTTGACCTTGACCCCAAATAGGCACCTTTTAAGATCAACCCCCCTGGTTCGTAATCTATGATGTGCATTAAAAAAATAACAAAACGTATAAGTATTACCTTATTTACAAAGAAAGTAGTAGTATCTCTTCCTCTGAATATTCTAGAATCCAGATCAGCTAACTTCCTCTGCAATGGGACAGATGATAAATACTTTGGACTTTGAGGTCTACGTCCAGTCTCCATCACATATTTCACATATTATTCTTTGCTTCCTTAATGACTTCTTGACAGTATAAAAACCATTTTCAAGTCAGAGCTACAAAAATAACCCACTGGTCCCATGCAACCCTTGTGCTGGAACGTGCTACCCATGCTTCTCAAAAACCAGCTAGACAGGCTATCTGTCTGGACATTCCTCATTTCAGGAAAATGAACATCACTTCACCTTTCCTAACAGCTCTATAATTCAATAGAATTCAAAAAGATAAATCTATACAATTTTCCAAGTTCTGTCATTAAATCATCAGTAGACATTTCAATGCGCAACCAAACAACTTTGGCACAATAAAGACATATAATCTTAGCATTCAGTCTCCTATGGTGCAAAGTCACCTCAGTGACCTAGAACAAATTGCTTACCTCTGTGTTCTTCTTGATCTAATTTTAAAAATATCAGACATTTGCATTAGATATCTGTAAAGAAGCTTCCAGCCTGATTTTTCCAATCTTCCATTAGTGGCCCTAGAAATCTCCAGAATTCTGCTTAAGGAAATGTCCCCAAGTGATCTGTGCTATAACAGGAAATACTCTGTGGAGTAACTGTCACCCTCCGTGAGGGTTTTTGGGAAAGCAGATCATCCCCATCTTGTGTTGACTGAATTTCCCATGCCAGAGACGACATCCCAGTGGCTTTGACTAAGTGTATAGTCTAGGAAAACAGAGAGAGAGAGAGAGAGAGAGAGAGAGAGAGAGAATTCATGAGACTCATCTTCAGAAATAAAAGCTGCAGGCTTTTCAGTGGGCTCCTTAGCAAAGAATCAGGAACTATAGTCCAGTAATGAAAATGTTTATGAAAGGTTTTGACTCTGCTAAATTTCTTATCTTTGTGTCCTTCAAAGCTACTAGCAGCATACACAAATTAACAGACATCTTTCTGATCCTAAATTTTAAACCATTATACTTCCTTGAAGCAATAAGAAGTTGGTCTAAGCCAAGTATAAATCATGTAGAAGTATGTCTGCCTTACACAGTCCTATCTATGGAGTCATGATTTATGAATAACATCATTTTCTCCAACTTGAAAAATAAGTAGTTACTTTTGGTTTCTTTCCACTCAGTAGAGCACAGTCAATGGTAAACACATACAGGTTCATTGATTTACCAGAAGTCTATTTACAACTCAAACCAACTGCCTGAGACGCACATTAAGGGGGATTAATAAAATATTTCCCTGCCTGCCCAGTCACAAACACTTGGTCCTCCTCAGCTCTTCCTACCTACTCAAGCTGCCTAAAGATAAATGAGCTTTGTACTACAGAAAGGAAACAGGTCATTTATCTGACATCACGTTATTCACTGACATTAAAAATGATAATATCCATCAACAGGCAACCAAGCCCCAAGTGGGTCACACTGAGAACAAAGCTGTGACTGTCTTTCTTTGATACAGTTACAAGGCCCAGCTGACGGAGCCAACATTTATGTTCCAATAATGTCATCATTGTTATAAGAGGTTCATATTTTAATGATATCTACATAATTTCTCATGTATTTGTTTGAGACCAGGGACCTGTATTTTCTTTTTTATGAGCTATTTTAAAACTAAAACCTGGAATTATAACAACAGAAATGTGCATGTGATTTTACTTACATATGGGAGGTGTGGTAGGGGTGAGGTAGGGTGGAGAGTTCTCTTTTAGAAATATATATCTTACTCTTTTATTCTCTTCGTTTCTAAAAATAATGTCATTATCTCTAATTTACATAGCAGTGCTACAAAGCATGTATTATTATTTACAGTTTTTACAAAGATAATCTGAGAGTCAGAGGCCTGTTAAATAAATTGTTCAAATTCACAGGGCCTGTATGTATTTTAGGGATGGGTCTACAGGGTGTTCAGTCTCGATACTAGATCAGAATCTAGCAATCTGCCTATTTACGGCCTCCCAAGAGCTAGGATTACAGGTGTGTGCCACCACGGCCAGTCTCAATCGCCATCTCAGTGCACCCTGGGGGTGGAACTGGCATGGCAGGCCCGGAGATTGAACCCCCAGCCCCTGAACCTGTTTTCAGGCTCTTTAATCCACTGAGCTATTTGGCCACCCCTCACAGGGCCTCTTTTAACACTAGATTCAAGAATGGAAACTACCAGTTCTTCTGACTCGGGAGCAATCTAGCCCTTTTTCTCTCTTTCCTTCCCCTTCCACCAACATCTGCACCTACACATCCACCTACCTACCTCACTAAAAAAACAAAAGCTGTTCCAAAGAAAGCACTTTATTGAAATCAGCTTCCTACAATGATTTAATTCCATCTAAAACTTAAACCACAACACCAAATAACTTCACAAAACCCAGGGATACACAAATAGCATGTATAGGATCGACTCATATTTTAGGGCGATTACCTTCAACTCAAGGAAAACCACATGTAATGGGCAGGAATAACCTGTCAGCTGGGGTTATGCAGAAGTAAAGTCTAAGTGCCAGTGAACAAAGGCTATAAATTGAGCTGGGGCAGAATATTGTTTTACACCAGAAAAAAAATGTCAGTTCTGTGAAAACTGAGCTAAAAAGCTCAACCACTGTTAAAAACAGAGCTCACTGGGATCTGATTTTCTTCCATGACAAAAATCAGAATGAGTAATGACTCTTCTTTCAATTACACTTTCATAGGTACCACCTCTGGTCCTATCTCAGTCCCTTTTGTCCTTCCAAGACAGAGGTAGTGGCTGGGGAGATAGCCCAGCAGCCTGTGTGCCTGCCTGGCAAGCACAAGGACATGGCTTTGATCCCTACTGCCGCATACTGTGCCAGCCCAGGAACCCTCGGTGTATTGAGCCAGCCACCAAGACTGGGGGTGGCAGTGCATGCTTGTAATCCCAGTGCTGGGGAGGCTGAGACAGGAGGATCACTATGAGTCCGAGCTGTGTAGCAAGACCCTATAACAAATGAATAAGTAAATAAATGATGTTTTCTATTTTTTTAAAGACAGGGTAGGAGCCTGAATGGACCCTCAGCCCTTTGGCCTATCAGTGAGTCTATCATTTGTCTTCATCATTCATCTCATGAATTTTAGTTTATTTCAGACTGTGTCTTTCCTATACAGAGCAGCCTGACCGGAAAAGAAACCATGTCATGTCATACGACAATTTATTTGCCAAGATTGTTCCAAACAATTGATTTCCCAAGTTTTGTTTGTTTCTCAGAACCATCCAAACTGATGACAGTGCAGACATTTCTGGTGTGGAGAAGGCAGACTGGCTTCAGCTCCCGTCTAGCATTCTCATTTGCCATCAGCAAACAGATCTCAGCTCCCCAGCCACGTTCTGATCAGGAAGAATGACATGTGCAACTCAAAACATCAAGAAAGCTGCTCAAGCACAACACGTGAGGTTCCTGCCAAAGTCAGAAATTATTGGGAACTGTGATTTTGGCTGAGCACACTACTCTGTTTTGAACTCTTTTATTTCTGTGTTATTGCTCATTCACTTAAGGAGAAACATGAGTCAGAGACAAGATCTCCTTCCCTTTTCATGTTTTGCCAATTTATCTTCCTTGGCATAATAAATTTCACAGCGCAAAGAGTTGAGAGTGTTGTCTCGTTTCCCTCCATTTTTCCCATTATCTCAGTTATCTCTCGTTTATTTTTTAGGCTTTGCTCTTATCGTTCAATTTCTCGGGACATCATGCAGTTGGAACGAGTAACCCCCACCCAGCCTGGGTGATTGCTTGCAAGGACTTCAGGCCCCATACTCTCAATCACATGGCTCAGGTGCTTTGGCATATTTGGAAAGAAGCAGAAATCAGAGATGCACCTTAGCTGGAGCTACTGGCATCCCTGGAGGCAACTTTTTACATATAGAAATCTCACAGTGCATGAAGTGTTCAATATGAAGCAAATGTGAAGCAAAATCTGCATAAGTGCTGTCACTTATTCTGGACAGAGGGAGGACTCCAGCCAACCACAGTCTATTTGATGCACTGTAAATAGCACTGCATAAGAAGTCTTAGGTCAAGAACTTTATTTCTTAACGGGTCAATTTTAAAAATGTATTTTTGGGCAAGTATTTCAAAAATTCATATTCATAACTATGGATTATAGAATCAGGAGCATTCAGGCATCCATCAATCAATGCCCATCTAGTAGTATTTCTACTGCATCCATCCATACCCACTCCCCTTCTCCCTCAAGCAGATAATTTTTGCTATAACCATTGACATCAAATAATTTCTTCCATACATACTCACAGGTATTTCTGAGAGGACTGCAGTACTTGCATAATACAATCATGACACCATCATGATTTCTAAAATACTTGATCTTCCTGACATTAAATACTCACCCAGCATTCACAATTCACAGTTCCCTGATCAGCCCATAATGTATTTTTAAACATTATTAGTGATATTAGTCTTTGTTAAAACATTGAAAACCCTGAAAGTGTACAAGGTAAAGTGATATACATGAATCCACAATCCTAATATGTTTTAGATTTCTCTCTCTCTCTCTCTCTCTCTCTCTCTCTCTCTCTCTCTCTCTCTCTCTCTCTTTCTCTCTCTCAAAGCATCTTTAGGTTCATCACAAAATCATGAGGACCAGACATTTCATATGTACTTGCCCCTTCAAGAACAGCCTCTCCCATTATCAATGTATCCCATCAAACTGGGACACTTGTGACAATTGATGAACATAGACTGAAATGCTGTTATCTCAAGTTCTCAGTTTACATTAGGATTCACTGTCAGTATTGTACATTCTGTGGCTCTGGACAAATATATGACGTCCATCAATCATTACCATATCCTATTTACTACCCTAAAAGCCTTTATGCTCTGCCTATTTATTTCTTCTTTTCCCTTTGCCCTTGGCAACCACTTATCTTTTGACTATGTAGTTTTGCCTTTCTCAGGGTGGGAAATTGTTGGAATCAAACAGCATGCAACCTTCTGAAACTAACTTCTTTCACTTGGTAATAATTTGCACTTCCATTTCCTCCATATCTTTTCATGGTTTGATGCCTCTTCTTAGTAGTGCTGAATAGCGTCCATTGTGGTTGGAATGTGCCACCGTATACTCATCCATTCACCTACTGAAGGACATGTTTGCTTCTTCCTAGTCTGGCTAATAATGAGTAAAACTATGATAAGTATCCACAGACAAGTTTCTATGCAGACATAGTATTCAAGTCATTTGGGTCACTGCCAAGAAATGCTAATACTTCACTGTATGGTAAGGGTAATGTTTCCTATCCTAAGAAACCATCCAGCTGTCTTCCAAAGTGGCTGTACCATTTTGTAGCCCCATCATCAGCAAGAGTTCCGACCACTATGCACCCTCACCAACATTTAGTGTGGTCAGTGCCCTCGATTTTGGCAATTCTGATAGTTACGTAGCAATATTGTATTGTCTTCATTTACATTTCCCCGATAACATAAGATAAAGAGCTCAAAAAGACATATTTAATTTGTTTTTCTGCACAATAGGACACAAACATAGTCAAAATACCCACTATTACTCTTGGCATATAATTTCCTCCTTTGAAAGTATGACAGATAGATGGTTGTTTTATTTTAGTATGTCTTTCCAAATTAAAAATGAAGTACATCTATTACTTTTAATGTGTATGACATATCTTTTCAGAAATAAGATTTTATAAGTGATCTAATATTGTATATATTCTATTTATACATGACTTTGAGTTCTATTTCATTGCATCTATTTTAACTGTCTACAATTTCACTTTATGAATAGCATTTAATCTAATTTCCTATTTTTTTTTTCTTGTCTTTTTGAGACAGGGTCTCACTATGCAGTTCAGGCTGGCCTTAAGCTCACTTTGTAGCTCAGGCTGGTCTCGAACTCACAACAATCCTCCTGCCTCAGCCTCCCGAGTGCTGGGATTACAGGCATGTGCCACTAATTGGACATTTATTTTATTTCCAATATTTCACTACCACAAAACTGTGTTATAGTGGATATTTGTATAAATGTTACTTTATACATAGATCAAAATCTCTTTAGGATCTACATACAAGAAATTGCTGGGTTATTGTTATTGGGAAGTATATTTCTAAGTATTAAGTGATGGCCCCAGTGTTGTACTAGTATCATGAGTAGACAAGAATCCAACACAGAGATCTTCAAGATTGCTTGTAGCTCTGATACCCAACAAGTCCATTCATTGAATCAACTTTTAAAAAATGATTTCTTTAAATAATATTAATGGTACCACATAGGAAATATAAAGTTCATGTGTTGGTATATAAGTTTTGATCTACCTAGGTCTTAACCATCCAGCAGAAAAGTATAAAAGTATAAAAATGAAGTATACATCGTGAGCCCATAATATTAAGCTGAGCTGTAAATGGATATGGTCGACAATTTCTTTGAATAACTCCCTATG
>PVKA01050004.1:0-12928 GCA_004027165.1 Ctenomys sociabilis | reverse complement strand
TCAATGACCACATAGGAAATATAAAGTACATGTGTTGGTATATAAGTTTGGATCTACCTAGGTCTTAACCATCCAGCAGAAAAGCATAAATGTATAAAAATGAAGTATACATCGTGAGCCCATAATATTAAGCTGAACTGTAAATGGATATGGTCGACAATTTCTTTGAATAACTCCCTATGGTTGCAGAATGCTGGACGGTGTTGGATTGTGGTGTCGAGTTCAAGAACCTAGGGCAGAGACAGCTAGTGTCTAGAAATCATCTCTAAGTTCCCAATAAATAATAGTATCTCCGTTTGTAACATCTGCAAGTTAACAGACATACAGTTAGGAGAGTAAGAAATAAAGATATTATGTGAGTTGATGTAGTAGTTAAAGATACCATCCTTTTTTCATCCACCTGCCTCCCAGAACTTTGACTATGAGAGAAGAAAAATTTATTGTTGCTTAGTTCAGAATTTATGTCAAGCACACAGATTGAAATCTCCACTTCATCTAGGCATGTCTTTCAGGAGGTGCAGCGACAGAAGTTTCCCTTGTACTAATTCTTTGTGCTCAAGACCAGTTCTTTCATGGTAGTAATGAACACAGTAAGGAAAATTTGTAGTAGCGAGTCAAACATGTTCTGTGGCATAAAACAGACACGAATAAAGCAAACAGTAAGTGTGTAATTAGGGGTTTTAGGAGAAACAAAAAAGAACAAAAAAATCAGAGTGGAATCTCAGAATCTATTGAGTGATGAAAAATCAGGAGCTGCTCCAAGACAATGGACACTACATAAGATCCACTATGTGTTGTAGGAAGTACTCTGTGGAAGATAGTGACCAAGTAAGGGTTGGGAGAGGACATCTGTCCAAATGGTTGAAGCCATCGGTAGAATCTATCCTTCCTACCAGGAGCACTAAGGTCAAGGGCCGAAGGGAGAGAAGCATGTGCCCAGCACATGGTAGCCTTCTTTACCCACTTCAATACCTTAAGATTCTGCATCTTTTCTGGAAGATGGAGGAATTCCCACAAGCTTCTTGTCATCTCTTCTTTAATGCTGTTTCTGATCACTCATGTATTTCATTCACATGTGTCCATGCATTTATGTTCATCTTAATTTCAGCTCATTGCACTCACAATGTAAAATGCATGCTACTCAAAATTTTGCCAATGGGAATGTTTTCTGGTTCTATTATTTTTCAGTAGCAATTTAAGTTGGGTTTTCTATCACACATTTGCATTTTGAGCTGCTTTATGGTTATGGCATGAAGACCTCAAGCAGATTAAATATTTTTCTCCTTATTTGAAATATTTTGCTTGTTTGGTCAGAAATTTCCTGGGAGGCCCTTTGTGATATTACATTGAGAAAGTCATGAAAATACATTAGAATTAGCCTATTGGGAGGGTGAGTCAGAAGCTTATGCAAATTATTTGTTTCCAGAACTTTCTTGGACCAAATTCCATCTCTGAGTCTTCCACTAATATACATACCAGATGTTATGCATCAGATAGCTCATATTTAATGTGCTCAGGGAATTTGATCACATAAAAAGCTCATAGTTACACATTTGGATCTTGTATTTGTTTATGTTTAAGGTATTTTTTAGGATGGCATTAAGTTGACAGTAAAATGGAGAGAAAAGTGAAGAGGTTTCTCATATACATAGTTCTGATCCTTGTCCTAACCCATTCTCAACATACTAACCAGAGCAGGATGTTTATTGCAATTTATGGACCTGCATTGATCATACTAATCACTCAGATTCCCCCTTTCTCTAGTTTATTCTTGGAGCTGTTCATTGAATGCACTTGAACCAATATACAATGTCATATAATTATAAGTACAGACTTATTCAAATAACTTTTAATGCCCAGCTGTATCACCAAGCACTAAGTTAAAGTCAAAATAGATTAAAGATCTAAAAATTAAAACAGAAACACTCAATCTCCTGGAAGAGAAACTAGGAGGAACTCTTGAAGACATAGGGGTAGGTAAAGAGTTCATGAACAAACATATATTCGCACGGGAAACACTTGAAAAAATCAACAACTTGGATCAACTCTTCTTGAGGAGTTTCTGCACATCAAAACAAATTGTCAACAGAGTGAAAAGATAACCCACAAATTTTGAAAAAATCCAAATAAGCAATCAGACAAAGGTGGGCTATCTAGAATTTATAAAAAGCTAAGATATAACAGGGCCCTCAAACTTAAAGACCCAATTCAGAAATGGGCATCTGAGATGAATACACACTTCTCAGAGGACAAAATTAAAGAAGTGAATAAATATATGAAAAAATGCTCCACATTGTTAGCCATTTGTGAAACGCAAATAAAAACAACACTGAGATAGCATCTCACTCCAGAAAGAATGGCTATCATAAGGAAATCAACCAACAACAAATGTTGGAGAGGTTGTGGAGAAAAGGGAACACTTCTCCACTGCTGGTGTGAATGTAAACTGTTACAACTATTGTGGAGATCAGTGTGGAGACTCCTCAAAAGAGTAGGAATGGAAATCCCATTCAAGCTGGCTATCCCACTACTGGGAATTTTCCCAGAGGAACTGAAAACATTATATCATAGTGATATATGTGTACCTATGTTTATAGCAGCACAATGTGTGATAGCAAAATGTTGGAAACAACCAAGATGTCCATCATACGAGGAATGGTTGAAAAAGATGCATTTCTATATAATGGAGTATTACTCAGCTATTAAGAATGATAAGCTTGAAGCATTTATATTGAAGTGGATGCCACTTGAACATATACTCATAAGTGAAATAAAGCAGACACACATGTGTAAATATCATATAGTCTCCCTAGTGTAAGAAGCGAAAAGAATAAATATAAATAGAAATGTACAACAACAATTAAAAACAATTGAGTCAGATAAGGCAAAATAAATGGCATATGCTTCAGGATACTAATCAGCTTTTCTTCTGGATGGTTAATCTAAGTTCACAGATCAATACGAGAGAAATAGAAGAGCCTCAAGGCCAGCCAACATTTTGGTCCTAGCCTTCCAAGTTCAGCGAAGACTCAAGACACGGGAGAACCTGTACTATAACATCATGACATTCAGTTGTGCCCCAAATTTTCTGATCAAGGAGATTATGGAGCCACAGAGGAAAGAGATCGAAGTTCTATAGTACGCCTCGGGAGAGTCACATGGAGAGAAAACTTTCTGTCAATCTCTCACAGAAGACAAACTGGTCAAGCATTGTCCGTGACTCATCCACATGGATGACACAAAGGATCTACAGAGTAAGGTACAGGTTTACAAGATAAACCCTGAGGGACTTCACTGATCTCATCAGAAACAGGCTTTGGTATATAAGTCTTGCTCTATCTAGGTCTTAACCATCTAACAGAAAAGTATAAAAATGAGGTATACAATGTGGGGCCATAATAATAAGTTGAACTGTAAATGGCTATGGTCGACAACTTCTTCAGACAACTCACTATTGTTGTGGAATGCTAGACTGTGTTGAGTTGTGTCACCAAGTTCAGGTACCTAAATTGGTTGAATGACAATGGAGTGCCCATCTTTGACCGGTGTAGACAAAGGAAGGGGTATAGAAAGGAAGAATCATGATATGTGTACAAAGTTGGGATAGATATGCCGTGCTTCTACATAATTCTATGAGAGGCAAGATTTGCACTAATGGTGGTTGGACAGGATATTATGTCGGCTTCTAGTACTATGGACAACCACTGGGAAAATAATAATGTAGAAAGTATTAATTATTGAATCTTTGGTATAATTCAAGTATAAAAAATAAGATAAGTAAACAGCTATACTCTCTTAATTTACTGATAAGAGACATCTGCTATAATAATGTCTGTAAGTATAATATCATGTATGTACCTTGTACGATACCAAAACATTATGAAAACTGTTTGCAATGTATTAATTTATCGAATCCATCCTGTTACGGTGTCTTAAGACTGTCTCATTGATATTTTTACTTCAAGGAAATAATGAATAAATAAATAAATAATGACTTTTAATGTCTCAAACATGCTCTGTGTTCTGCTGCCTCTCCATACCTCTTTGTTTGGAGCACTCTCACCTCCTACCCACCAGCATCCTGACCTTCTGACCCCATGCTAGGGATTGAGCTCAAGGCCTCCAGCCTACCAGGCCAGCCCCATACCACAGAGCTACATCCTCAGGCTTATTTTGATACAAAGTCACACTGAGTTCAATAGAGGGCTCACATCTGTAACCAGTTTGCCTCAGCCTTCTTAACAGATAAGATTAAAGATAGGCACTGCCACTGTTTCAGGCTATTTACAATTTTAATTATAGAAACTTTCCCTATGTATATTAAATAATATGCATATGTTGTGTGTGTGTGTGTGTGTGTGTGTGTGTAAGAGAACAATATAACAAATCCTCAAATACTTTTATCCTGAGCTATTTAAGATCAACAATAGACATTCTTGGTTCTCTTCTCTTTTTTTGAAAGATCTGTTTCCCTACCTTCTATTATCTTTTATTTTGTTTTCTGACTTATATTTTGCTTACCTTTCCTTACTAGTACTTAAGCTTATGCATCTAGCTTATGTCACTTAACATTGTAGTCTTGGAGTGCATGCATTTGCCTATCAGTGACTTCTGATTGTCCTGGGACATCGCAGGCTGTACAACATACACCCCACTACATGTAAATTGCACACCTATTTTTACCTGTTCATTTGCTGCAGGATACATGAGAACAGAAGAGAGAAGGATATAAAGAAAATTAAAAATTTCACATACAAGTATCCATGCTCCATGAGGAGAATAATGATTATATATATCAAATGTGCATCAATAAAAATTTTAAAAACTCATGCTAAACATTGAAAAAATGGACATTCTTGTTTATCTATATTTACTATTTTCACCAATTCATATATATATATATATATATATATATATATTTGAAGTATAAACACCAAACATCTTATCATTTTGACAAAAAATAATGCACCACATATCTCTGAGATATGATAAAATATTTAAAATGTATAATACCATTAGGTTTCAAATTTCTCCCACTGATACACATATTTTGTCACTGTTACTTTTATGTGGTCTTGGCGAGGGTACCTACTATTGCAGTACCATTGAGCTATATCACCAGCCTTTCTTACGTTGGATTTTTGAGACAAATCATGCTAAGTTGCCCAATCAGGAGTTGAATTTGCAATCCTCCTGCCTCAGTCTCCTGTAGTACTGGGATTACAGTTATGTTATTGTGTTTGCCTGCACATATATTTTAAAGTTGATTGACTATAATAGGAATTCAAACCAGTTGTACAAATTTACTTAAATATGTTTGTTGAATTTTTAAGTCCATAAAAAGTATATATTATTTAAAGTAATTAATGAGCTTTTGAAGAAGCCAAGTGTTTTTCCTGTGATGTTTCTTATATTCAGAATTTGGACAGTTGTCCCTGTAGTGTTTTCAAATATACCCTTATATCTGGTATTTTCCGTATTAAAAAGTACTCAATTTTAATAACATTTTACAAAAGAAAAATACAATGAACTGTATTTTTTAAAGTTGACATAAAAATAATGAAAAATTGTTATGGATTAAAAGATGAGAATGAGCCAGGAAACTGAAAACAATGCAGGAAAAAATAGATTTATTTCCTGATTTTAATCTAAGAGTTGTAATTAAATAGGTTAGGTATAATAGTATCACTATTAGGAATCTCATTGTCTTTTATTTTTTATTTTGATTTTTTTGGCAGTAGTAGGAATTGAACTCAGGACAGTGCACTTGTCAGGCAAGTGTTTATTCTACTGAGCTATCTCCCTGGCCACCATTGTCTTTTATAAAATCACTCTCAAGTAGTTAGGCATAGAGTATCTTATTACTGATTGGCTTATAAAACATAGACACCAATATATAACCACATATATATTGCTCATGTGTCTATACAGACAGAAGAGAAAGAAGAGGACACCACAAAGATCCCAAATGTCCACACGGAAGTTAGATGAAAGTTACATGGAAATTCTTTGTACTATTCTGACAACTTTTCTGAAAGTGCATGTGTGTGTGTTGAAGTGGAAAATTAAGAATTATGACAGATAAGGGCTCATGCAGTTCGCTACAGTTTGGGTAGCGAATGTCCAACTTAATGCTTGAGTATCTCGCTGCTTTGCACCAACAAGGGCATTTTGTCCAGTTGCTTGTTTCAAAGTGATGCAAGGATTGGGCCGTGAGATCCAATGTTCAAGTGTGTCCCCTTGTGAAGATGTCAGCAGCTGTCATATCATACTTCTTAGCATGTCCTGATGATAACTTCCTGAATTCATTGTCCATTAGAGACTGCAAAAGTATTCAATCTGTCTTTATCATTCCTCCTGGTTTTCTAAGCTAGAATTCTCTACAAAGAGCTGTCACTTGTCTATTATGTTATAGGCTTGCAACAGAGATTATTTAATAAATATAATATAGATTAGCTTTTCCTGTCTAATAGTGTTCTGGAAAATAAGACTATGCCATGTAGTATCTCAAAGTAAGCAAGGAAGCCTTCTAATGTCCTCTTAGAGTGTAACATTGTAAATACATTTTAATGCATTGCTAACATTTTTATTAATATCAGATTTTTGAATACCTATCGAGTGGAAAACCCCTCTTCTTTATTCCCATGTGCTTCTTAATAAAACTACTCATGTTGGAAGCTTCTTTCCATGACCCCTGCTCTAGTTTTTGCCTTGTACACTTCCTGCCCCAGATGCAAACCTGTTGCTTCTTCAAAGATTCCTACTTCTTCCTACTGAGACAGAAAATATATGGTAGAATCTATATTAGTTTTCTACTTCTGTGTAACAAATACCAGAAACTGATGACTTAAAATACATAAATACACCCCCCCACCGACCCCCCCCCACACACAATTTTACATTTTGTGTAGTCAAACTATGGGTATGAAATTTCTGCTCTGCTTAGAATCCCAACACTCAGTGTTGCAATTAAACAGGTCATGGTCATTTGCAGGATGGACTGGAGAGAAGACTGCTTCAAAGTTATCTAAGTGGTCAGATTTCGTTTTCTTGTGTCTTGGACTAATGAGCACTGCTTACAACTGGGCAACATCCAGAGGCCACTTGCCAGGATTGATGCCGCACTAAATTCCCTGTCCCAAGATCCCCTCCACAGATACTGTCATTCCCACCAAAGCAACTTACTTATTCAGGCAGGAGGGTCATAGAGAAGGCTGTTTAACTTAGTAAAAAGAAAAATAGTGCTTAGAGAACAATACGGGAATTTTTTCCTTTTCAGTTTTCTCTATTAGCCTTATATATCAAATAAACAAGATGAGTATGCAAAAGTAACACAAGTGCTAATATGTATGTATGTCTACATATACACAATATGTGTGCATGTAAGTTTAGAAATCTAATACATTTGTAAATTATTCTACAAGTAGTACAGTACTGTGATACTTAATCTAAATCTTGTGAATGTAAACTTTAAGCGTTCAAGTAGCAAAGGGGTGGTTACATGGACTCTGGTTGGCTGGTGATCCAGAAGCCCAAGGGACTCATTTTTGTAGGATGCAGTTTCTCCACATGCTACTCATTACACAGCTGTCCTTAAAAGTCTTCATTTCCCATAGTGTAGCACTAAGCCAGACACTCGCAGTGGTCCCATTGTTCATGGCTCCCTGGTGAATGCGAACGTCCTGCAAATGGTGTGACCAGTCGGTACGTCACGCGCACATGGACAGTACAGCTTGCCAAGGGCCTGCGGCCTCCTGACTCACTGTTGGTCAAAATTTATGACCAGTGCAAGTATGGGTCACCATGTGCATGAATAACAATTAAAATTAAAGGGTGGTGCATCATTTAAGTACAATGTGTGAAACAGCAGCTATTTTTAAGTACGATTAAGTGTGGCAGTGCTCTAGCTCTAAACACTAAAAAGAAAAAAAGCATCTTTCTAAAGGTTTATGTTTTACTTCATTGTGAATTAACTTGGGACATCTGAAGGATCATCCCTTCTGGAGGTAAGTGTTAAAACTAACATAGGATGTGACACTGTCATCTAGCATGCTTACTTTCACTAACAATGTAAAACTGATTATGGAAAAGGTAGCTGGGAAGAGTCCTTGGAGAACATGAAAAGTGCCTATGGAGACAGGAATGAAAACGTAATTTTAGGAGATCTACAGTCATAGCTCATATTTGTGATGTGTGTTAAGTTTGGTATTGAAAATTTCATATATATTATCTCATTTTTTTTCGTAAAACACTTGGGATGGGGGTTGCTTTATTCCTGTGTTTATACTTAGGGGAAATGATTTACAGAGCATCTGGCCCAATTAGCAAGAGATAAAGCTCAAACTTGCACCCTGACAGTAGAGTTCCATGATCTGTACCCTTAGCCATTACACTATGGCTTTCAAGTGAGAAACTGTTGAAATTAAGCAGCAGTTGTTTCTTAGCTGGTTCAGTTAGACCTTATAGGCCAGACTTGCTATGAGGAAAAACTAGGACAATGTTCAGAATTACAAGCCCTGCTAGCCTGGGAGCTGAGGCAATGCCTCGGAAGCTGGTGGGACAGCATTTAAGCTTATTTTCAACACTTAGAATCAATTTGTTGCTTTTTGTGTGATTCCAGGGTTTATATGGTAAGTAGTATCTTAAACAATTTCTGACATACGGGCACTTGGGATAAATAAAATAGATATTGGTCTTAAACTTAAAAAAACTGATGATTTGTGAATTTTCCAAAATACAAAATCAACTGGAGGGATTTGTATTGCTTTGATTTTTCAACAAATACTTATTACATGCATTAGCTTATGCACTTAATTCAGATAGAAATAATAAAACCAGAGCTGCAGAGATTGCTTAGTGGTCTAAGCACCTGCCTGGCAAGAGCAAGGATTTGGGTTTGATCCCCAGGACCACATACCATGCCAGCCCTGGAACCCTGGGCATGCAGCACCAGCCATTGAAACCAGGCACGGTGACCTGCATCTGTGATCCCAGTGCTGGGGTGGCTAAGATAGGAGGATCACTAGGAGTCTGAACTGTGGAGTGAGACCCTGTAAGAAGTAAATAAATGAAAATTTTTCAGAGAAAAAAAAAACTTCCTGTCACTTTCTTGCTTACTGAAACACAGTATCAGTGACTCACAGCCATAAGGTTGGTTTTGGCTCAAACTCATGGTGGAAGGCTCTGACGGAAGAATGCTGCTAACATCACAGAGGCCAGGAAGAAGAGCCACAATGGAGGAAACAGGGAAGGAGGTACACCCTTCCCGGTTCTGTCTTAGGCCATCTGCCTTCTCAGACCAGGCCCTACATTGTAAGAGCACTTTAAGCTCTGAAATTTATCACTATGTCCCGCTCATGAGCTCAGTGCCCTGTGATCCGGCCACCTGCAGGAAGACCGACCCTTAGGTTCATTGGCTGTTGGGACGATTCCAGATCTAAACCAACATGTTTGGGTCACCAACACTTTTGAATCACGTATGTGAGCACAGGCAGGAAAGCAAGTAGACAGACAGATAAGCAGACAGAAGGATGAACAGTGATAAATAATTAAGTCATCTCTGGCACAGAGCATTTTACAGTGCACTTTGGGCTAAGCAAGGTCATTCCACCTGAATACTTCTGCACGAACTACTGAAAGCACCAACATCGCTATGTTGTCTTCTTTCAAAATTTGTTGCTTTCTGTGTGATTCCAGCAGTCATTTTCTTTTTAATTTACAGTGTATGAACTTTTCCCATTTTGTCTAATTTATCCACCTACAGTATTTAAATGACAATGAAAAACGCTTCTCTGATAAAACTAAACAAAAAAGGAGATACAAATAAATGAATATTTCGTATCTTCATATTCGAAATAGTTAGGATAGATATACAGCTACTTGCTCAATTCAATAAATAGAAAGATTTGTGCTAATAGTGTTTGTGGACAAGATATCATGTCTGCATCTTGTACTATGAATAACCACTATGAAGACAATAATATGCAATGTATTCATTATTGAAACTGTCTTACTAATTGGTTTTGAAACTGTCTCATTGCTATTTGCTTCTTAATAAAATTATTTAAAAGAAAAAGAAAAAGAAATTCCCTCCACCCAACTTGGATATGAATTTTTTTCTATACCTTCTCACTTTTTGATGTGTTTCCTCTAGAAATGCTTGGCATAGAAATTGACGACCCTATTTGACTCATGTTTCTGCCACTACCAAGTTTTCACAGAAATTTTTCCATTGCATTTACTTAGTGGCAGTTTTTACAATAATTTACAGTAGAGATATTTTAAATTTAATGCAGAATACACAATTCTGAAAAAAAGAACAACATGTAATTTTTGTTATGCTTTAGATCTAGATGTCCCCTTAAAGTCGCATGGGATTGTGAGCAGGACCTTTGGAAGTTTATTGGGTTGTGGGAGTGCTAATACTGGCTTTCTGTAGCAGGTAGGGCCTGTTAGGGAGATGGGGTCACTGTAGGTATAACCCAGGAAGGCTGTATCTCCCCACGGGAGCCTTTCTGGACTCTCTATGCTTCCTGGATCCTGTGACAGGAGGAGCTTTCCTCGGCTCAAGACTTTTAGTGCACTGATTTTCTTTGGAGCTGGTCAGCTATGGATCGAAATCATTGTGTATCATGAGCCTCCTTAAAGGTGTATTCTGATCCTCCTCGACCCGCGCAAGACCGCCCAGACCCAGAGACCAGCCTGAGACAGCGCAGTGGACGCCAGCGACCTCCTGGATCCTCCGCCAAGCTCTCCCAGTGAGTGGGAATTTGCATGACTCACCAGGCTTCCCTGGCCAGTGAGAGTGTGGGGAGTCCGAGGGAGAGCCATTGGCTTCTTCCCATGCATGCTACCCGGATCTCTACCCCCAACCCCTCCAAGCCAGTGACTGGCCTGAAACCTCACCAGCACCTCCCTGGATCCCCTGCCCTAAAGCCCGCTGAACGAGTGGGAATTTCCCCGACTCTCTGGGCATCAAAGTTCAGTGAGTGTAGAAATCCAGGCCCGCTGTGCCGGAGAGACATTTCCGAGGGAAGCTCTGTCCCCCCGCCCCCCATGGCCCAGTGAGAGTTCCAGGCCCACCACGACAGAGAAACATTTCCCAGGGATTGCTAGTCCCAACCCACAGCCCCAGACCCAGTGCAGGTCGGCCTTGACTGAGAACTCCAAGCCTGCCATGCTGGAGGGACATTTCTCACCAATTCCCCATCCCATGCCAGGGCCAGAAACCCAGCGCAGCCTGGCCTGTGAGTGAGGGCTCCAGGCCTGCTGCACTGGAAGGATCTTTCCCAGCCTTCTCAGGTTCTGGCCTGTAGACCCAGACCCAGCTCAGGTTGGCCGAACCAGTATAGCCTACTTGGTGAATAAGATCATCCACTATCCTTTTGTGAGCCCAGAAGACCCAGCAAAGCCCAGGCCCGCCCACCTGGGGAAGGACCTGCCTGACACAGGAGGGCTGACCCCAGCAATTTTCCGGATCCTCACCCCAAAGCCAGCGAAGATGGGGAATTTTCATTACTTGCTCTGCATCCCAGTTCGGTTCGTGCTGGCCTGAACAGGGAACCAACAGAGGGGAACCAAAGGAGCTGTAGCAAAAGAAGGAACTGAACACAACATCTAGATCCAGGATAGGCATACCTGGATAATCTCAAACTTAATAGACTGGCACCCGAATCTCATAACAAGCTAAGGTTATAGCTGCACCAAAGCTCTACACCAAAGGTCAAAGGTCAGTGCTATACAAAATGACAAAGACAAAGGGAAAAACGCAATCCCAGACATCGAGTCCACCAGTAAGGGCAGAGGACACTAGCTCAGTTGCAGTGAATGAATTAACAGATACAGCAGCAAAGGAACAATGGCAGAAAGCTATAGAGGAAATAAATGACAAGTAATTCCCCAAATTAAAAAAGAAGTATCTGAATACATAGTATCTGAAATAAAGAATGAATTCCAGAAACATTGGGTGGAAAAACTATGCTCACCCAAAACAAGTGCAGAGAGCAATATTCCAGCTGATACATATGAATTAACAGCATCTGAAGCAAAGAAACAACAGCAGATCATGAAGAATTCAAATCAGAAATAAGATCTGAAATCAAAAAAGAACTTTTAGAAGCCATAGCATCTGAAATACATAAACAAGTCCAGAAATATACACAGGAAACCCAACTTGGAAGAAACACAGCAGAAAAAAGAATTAATAAATACGTCTAAAGAAGACAATGATAAAAATAATTGAGGAGATCAGAAATATGATGGATTCCTCGAATGAGCAATACAGAAAAGAAATAGAACACATGAAACACAGTCAAAGACATATAGAAGAACTAAAAATATCAATCACGAGTCTACAAAACCGTCTGAGTGAAAGCGAAGACAGAGTTTCAGATCTTGAAGATGCCAGAGCAGCTAGTGAAAAGGTGAGAAAGGATCTCTTAAAACAATGAGAATGCAGGAAAAAATAATCCATCACCTGCAAGATGATTCCACGATGAACAATGTGAGAATAATTGGTATCAACAAGAATGAAGGAGTCAATAAAAATGACATGAAAAGAATTTGGGGAGAAACAATTACAGAAAATTTCCCCAAAATGAGGACACAATCCAACATTCAGGTCACTTAAGCATACAGAACACCAAATAACTTCAACCCAAGTAAAAACACACCAAGATATATAATAGTTAAGGTCCCAGAAATCCAACACAAAAACAACATAGTGAAAGTTGCTAGAGAGAAGAAGGAGCTCACATTCAAAGGTAAACACATCAGAATTACAGCCGACTTCTGTACACAAACAATTAAGGCAAGAACATGGAGCAGAGTTCTTCAAGTCCTACACGAAAACAAATTCCAGCCCAGACTATAATACCCTGTAAAACTCTCTTTCAAGTTGATGGAGAAGTGAAATACTTCCATGACAAAG
>PVKA01050003.1:0-12947 GCA_004027165.1 Ctenomys sociabilis | reverse complement strand
AAATCTGTGCTAAGTACAGCCAACCAATGAATGCTTTCAGTTCAACTTACAAGGTATCATAATAAATATACTTTTGAATGTGGCTACTAGTACATACAGAACTTTTTACTTGAACGTTTTACTTGTGTATTTCACAGCATCTTGTGGCATTTCATCTTCTAGAAGTCCAAACATTGAATGCCAGTGCTGACATTTTCTCCAATTCATTTCATGCCTGGCAAAACCCTCACAATATTTTTGCACCTAGTTCTCACATTTGATCATTTCATTGTGTGACAATTTTGGCAATGTTTCAGCTAGTCAACTAGGCACATTGCTATTTTCTTCATCATCTGAATTAAGGAGGTCTGCCTTAATGGGTCTGTATCAATCAGTTGTTGCTCCATTTCACTGTCACAGGAACCTGGGCTCACATGGCCAATGACAAAGTCATCACCGTCATCACCCACCCACACCCTCTTCTGTTAGGAAAGTATGTATTTTGCCACAATGGATCACCTCCATCATCCACACATGAGTAATCTCATGATTCACTTTTGACCTCCTCCAAAACTTCCAGATCTGATTTTTTTCATGTCCCACTGTACTGAATTGGGCTACTTCTATGAGAATAATTAAAGGAAAAATACCTTTTAAAAGTCCCAGAGTGATGTGGGTGTATTATGGTCTCTGTGATGCTCAGGTTGTTATATAGAAAAAAGTTCCAGGGAGCACATTGTAGGTGTAAATCCTCATTTGACATTTTTGCACACATGTACACATCTTTCCTTTTTATACCAAGTAGATACAAAAATTGCTTTCTACGTCCCTCAGGAAAAGGTACTAAGACACAAACCCAGATATTATGCTAAAGTTAAAATTTACACTAGACAAGTAAGGGGTGTGTGTGTGGTGACCTCTGTCTTACTTTGAGCACATTTTATATGACTTGGAAACCTCTAACTGCATGGAACCCTAGCTAACCTCTCAGTATAGACCTGGCACATGTTTACTGCATCGTGCTTCTGCTTGCAAAGGCCAGACTTTCTTTAGATAGTACACTGATACGTAGATTTTGTGTTGGTCCAAAAAATTAATCATTTAAATGGCACCGTAAATACAGATTTTTGTGAAAATTTCCTTTGGAAAGAATTGTTTCATTTCTAGAAAGATTCTTTTACTTCCTGGTTTTGTATTTATGTGCAAAAATGTATTTCCATTTATAACAGACAAACAGATGTATGTTTATTTTCAGGGTAGTCTGTTATCATTTCAGTAGAATTTGTTGTTAACTCTGTGACTAACAAACTCTTTGTGTTAAAAAAAGAAATTCTTTGTGTAGAAAAGGATTAGACTTTGCCGTAAACAGTGACAACACTCAAGTAATTATGGAATTGTGCCAAAACTCAGCTTTACTGTTCCAATGCTATCCATTTTACACACAGCACATACTCTACCATTTTTCTTTCCTTGTCCCCATATTTTATTTGTATGGTGGTGGCATGAGTGATTCAAGTACAATGATTGATCTGAGTGTTTTGTCATTAATATTTGTGCTGATATTCACCAATTTTGTCTTCATCCAAGACAACCCAAATGAATCTCAGCACTCTTCCCTGCTCAGTCTTCAGTCTCATGATGATATCTGAGGCTAACGCTGCTGGTTTGCCATCCATGACCCAAGCATGGGCTTTGGAGTTAAGAGACCTGGGATCAGCCCCAGCTGTGCTACCTAGAAGCTTCATGGTGTCTAGAAAATCATATATGACTTTGATCTTTATTTTACTCTCCTATTGTGTGTAGTTATAATATGTTCTGTATAGTGCTACTGGGAAAGACTGAATGAACCGACATATACAAAGTCAATAATGGTCCATGATGAGTAGGAAATAAATTCACGGGATATCTGAAAACTAAATTACAGCATTTATCACTTAGGAAACACTAATATGTCACCTGGGCATGCCAATGATAGTATTTATCAAACTGTTTCATATTTTCACTGTCAATTTTCCAGTAGCATATCATATCCATGAGAGGTGATACCATATAGTTCCATCCTAGTGTCTTTACACAAGACCCCGTCAGTGGCTGACTTGAAGAAATACTTGAATGATTCACATGCCATAGCAGTGACCTTTCTTTCCCCAATGCTATTCTTTTTCATTTCTTCTTTCAAACAAAGTAATAGCAAGTTATTTCGATGTATTACCTGCAATGGTAATCCACAGCTCTTCTCAGATGATAATTTGGGCACATGTGGGATCACTATTTTCTATTTTGCAGTCCTTCCCTAAGATAAAGGAATACAAGAGCAGAGTAAGTTTTTATAAGAATGTGCATAAGTCTCCAAATTATAGTGACTTGGTAATCACAGATCTTAAGATTATCCTGTATTTATAGAACAGTGTATGTTGACCAATTCCCTTGCTTTGTTGTACTAATAGCTTTATTCCTTACATATAAACTTACACTTCATTGCATCACATAAATCTAAAGCTATTGTGTAATATATTATAAGAAAGATATAAAAAGAAAACACATAGTTTAAAAACCTCTTCTGTGATGCAAATCAAGTTATAATTTAGGGCTAGTACATTGATAAACATGAGGAGCCAACAAAATGTAGAAGAATATAAATATTATATATAGCTTGAATAGAAAACTATATATAAATATGGACACACAGACATATGTGTTTTTCAATTTAGCTCTTGAGTTTTTATGAGTCTAACTTACTATCTTTATTCCCTAAAGCCTAGCAGGAAGAGGTAGTTCAATGTTATAGATGTTTTTTTCCAGATATTGGTTTATTTTCCTATGATAATGCTATCATACCACCCAGAAAACAGTAGGATTCCTAATCTGTAGTAGACCTGGCTTTATTTTACACAGTTCTGAAATCCTATTACATAATTCAGTAGTCTTCACTATCTGACACAGTGAATAGCATTCTATGTCATTAGTGACACAATATGTTCTAAATTTAGTATATATTTGTATTTCTTCTTTAAGGTTCCTATAGTAGGCAGCCTATGTGATATTTACATATATGGTCTAGTTTATTTCACTTATGAGTATATCTTCAAGTGGCATACATACTTCTTTTCATGACATAGAAATTATGGCCAGACTGTATCTCAAGTGTTGTTTGTTTGTTTTTAAAAAAGGGGTAATAAATGAAAAAAAAAAGAGACAAGAAAAAAAGTCACAGGATTATTCTGCTACAATAATGTATGTGATTAGATTTCTAAATTACTGTATAAATATGTAACTGTTTATTCATATTTTTAAATTTTTAAAATTCTTTTTCCATATTTGGTAGAGAGTTAAAGTTTAACATACCAATGCATGATGGAAAATACATGCTTCATCTTATACCTAAGATGTTTGGTATTCAAACAGATAGTGAAGTTAAACACACTGCATATGTTGTCATACAATAATAAGCTTCTCTTCTGGATGGTTAATAACCTGAATTTGCAGACCAAAAATTAGAGAAAAAGAATGGTTTCAAGTCCTAGATTTTCAAGAGAGGACTCAGGACATAGGAGAACCTGTACTGAAACATCATGTAACTCAGTTGTGTCCCAAATTTTCTGAGCAAGGAGATTATAAGGGCCACAGAGGAATGTTATTGATGATGTAGTGTGTGCCGAAAGAGAGTCACATTGAGAGAAAATATTCTTTCAGGCTTTCACAGAGAGCAAATTGATCAGTCAATGGTTATGACTCATCCACAACGCTGACACTGACAAAGGATCTACAAAGTGCAGTGCAAGGTTTTAGGATAAGTGCCAAGGGGACTTGACTGACCTTGTCAGATACAAAAGTTACATTTTGTGCTATGTAGGTCTTCCTTTATCTTGATCTTCACCAGACAAGTATAGAAACAAGGTATGAAAAGTGAAGCCGTGTTAATATGCTGAGCTGTGGAAGGCTCAAGTCATCAGATTCAGATGTTGTCAGTCCTGTGGATAACCCATTACTATTGTGGACTACTGGATTATCTTGGAATATTTTGCTGAATCATACACTTATAGTATTTGGATGGCAATGGAATACCCATCTCTGACAAAACTAAAGAAAAAAAGGTGATATAAATGATGGACCATTTTGTATCTGCATATACAAAATAGTTAGCATAGATATACAATTACTTTCTCTTAACTGAATAAAAAGAAAAAAAATTAGTAATAGTGTTTGGACAGGATATCATGTCTGCATCCTATGCTATGAATGACTACTGCAAAGACAATATACAATGTATTAATTGTTGTAGCTCTCCTACAAACTTGTTTGAAGCTGTCCCATTGCAATTTTTTCTCAATAAAATTAATGAAAAATATAAAGATTTTAAAAAAAAGAAAAATCTTTGACAGTACTGAGTCGTGCAACTCAGTTAATATTGTGATACAAAGGGATATAGATCACAAAATATTTAATAATAAAAACATCCACATGACATTAAAAATAAATTTAGTATACATGAGCAGTTTTAGTGATATGAATTATTTTCCAAGGTGAAGTGGGTAAACAGTTTGGCAAGATGACTCAACTTCTCAGTCATTAATATATTATTTTCAGGGCCAGAAAGATAGCTCAGCTTAAGCAGACACAACAGTTAGGGTTAAATCCCTGGGGTACTGTGCAATCCATGCCCCAGGGCTAGTTGAGATGGAAATTGAGACTAGGCATGGTGGCACATGGTTGTAATCCTAGCTCTTGGGAAGCTGAAAACAAAATCATTATGAGTTCTGTCTGTGTACTGAGACCCTCAATACCCTATACTAAATGCATAAAAAATGTTATTTTCAAGGGATTTTGATTGTCACTATCCCAACAAGTCACAGAGTAGAGGGTTTTACAGAGACATATCACATCAGATTCCATTGTATTTAAAACTCAGTGAATGATCCCTGAAAGTATTGGTAACATGTACTTCCTGGGAAATGGGAAATTCCGTGTAATGTATCCCAAAAAAAGAAGATGCAGATTTTGATGAACATTTTGTAGTCTTTGCAACAATAAATATACTGTAAGATAAGTGAGAAAATCTAACCATGTAATTTATTTGTAAGAACTACCTGCATGTGTGGGCTAAGGATATAACTCAGCAGCACAAGTGCCTGTCTAGAAAGTACAAGATCTTGAATTCGAAAGCAGGAACAAAACAAAACAGAAACAACAAAACAAACCATATGCATTTGTAAACATGGGTGGGTCTGTAACATAGACTTCAGAAGATTAAATGATTCCCTGAAGTCATGTAGCTAATTAGTGAAAGATCCACGGAGATAAACACTCTAATTCCAGGAATAGTACTCTTTCTAATAATATCTGGTCATAAAGTTAGAATTTGCCACATGCAGTTGCACACAGAAGCTGTTCTAAAATGCAAATAGTGAACACAGAATTTTAATTCTTCTGTTAATGGAATGAGAAATGTCCTATATTCAAAAGTTTTATACAAGTTATATTGCATACATTGTTTTCTTTGGATTTGCCATGACACAGACACAGCTGAAGCCTATTAGTCTAATGAGAAGTCATTTAGATAACATTCTTTTATTTTTGCTAGTAATTTTTATTAGCACCCACTGAACAGGAACTGAAGTTAAATTAATATGCTTTCTAGTGTCCTTTGAAGTTACTTTTTATAAGTAAAGATAATCTGAATGTGATATTCATTGTAATATTCTTAAAGGACACTTTACATTCCCCTGAACTGTGTAAATGTGGTGAATACCCTTTTCAAAACAATTACAGATACTAGGAATTAACTACTAGATGGCAGAATGTGAAGTCTCAGAATCCACTCTTCCCATGACTTGCTCAGCTAACAATTATCTAGAGGCCATACATTGCTTTGACAATGCCAACATGTGGGGATAAGCCTCAGACATCCACTCATTCTCCAAATGGAATGAAAGCAAAATAGAAGGATGAAAAGAACAATTTCTTTCAAAAACGTTGTACCTCATCCTTTTTAAAACAGGTATAACACAAAAGCTGAGTATTTTTTGACCCACAGTTTCTGCACTGAGATAAGAGAACAAGCCTATCATCTAGCCTTACTGGTATTGAAAGACACATCTCATGAGGCTCATTTTACTATCACAACATAGGGAATGGAAAGAACAACAATACAGATAGAGCACCCAAAGTCAAATTGTGAACACGGTGGCAGAAGTGAGAGTAAATAGCACATGGGCTTTGGACTTCTGCACTCTGAGGTACTGCTCATATATACCAGCAAATTTATAGCCAATCTTCAAACTGAGCTGATTACCTTCAGAAACAGTGAAATTTTAATTTCACTTCTACCCTTAGATGGCTAGTCTCAGAGTCAAAACTGAAGACACCACTCATGTAGAGAAATACCTACCTTATGAAATTTGGAGAAGCAGAGATGCAGATAGACACACTTGACCTAACTGTGAAATTTCCTACCAGTAGGAAAATTGTCATCCCTACAGACTGAGGAAGTAGAGGCCAGATCCTGCTGATCAGATCTAAAGCCTGCCTCTTTTCTGACAAGCAGTCCTCACTGATGCATTTCTAATGAATACAGTCTCAGGTCCTACCTTTAACTAGAGCTCCTCTCCTTAACTTTGAAGCCCAGCATACATCCTGTGATCATGCTACTTAGAAGTTATTTCAGGTCTCAGGCAACATTGTGCTAGGCTGTAGTTCTTAGCCAGTGTTCCAGAATGAATAGCAGTACCTTGGTCATTTAGAGAACTAAGACCTAGAAGAGACAGAAAAAGGGGTGTTTTAACTACAGAGACAGACACAAGGATATAGCTCTGGCTCGGCACGTGCCTGGCAAGCACAAGATTGTGAGTTATATTCCAAGTATGAAAAACCAAACAAACCCTCAACAAACAGAGACTACAATGCAAGGACAGGAATTATATCATGTATTCATGACATGCGTAAGCTAATCAACCAACATTTGACCATCTAAAACAGGAAATTATAAAATTAGTGAAAAGAAATTTAGAACCACCCACTGAAAGAGGTTTGGTGAATAATAATGCAGAGAAAATTAAATGAAATTTGGGAAACAGTATGTGAGCAAAATGAAAAAGTTTGGCAAACAAATGGAGACAAAGGAAAACAACTGAATAGGGATTCTATAGATGAAGAATATAGTGATGGAAGTGAAAAATCTTATTGGGAACTTCCAGTAAAGAATCAAGCAATAGAACAAGTAGTGAGCTAAAACACAGAAAATTTGAAATTATTCAATCAGAGGAGTAATGAGAATAAGAAGAATGGAAAATGATTAAGATAGCCCGTAGGTGTCATAGTGCAGTATCACATGATCAAACCTGCATAGAATAGAAGATGCAGAAAGAGAAGTGAACAAAATGTGACCACAAGCCACACTTAGATAATGCTGCAAAACTGCACTTTCTCATGATTGTATTGAATTCTGGGTAAAATACATGCAGTGATCTCCAAATCCAAGCAACAATAGGGTTACCCCAAGACACATAATTGAATTATGAAAAGGACAATTTTGAAAGCAGGAAGATATAAGAAGCTCAGCGCACACAGAGCAGCCTTAACACGACAAGGTACAAACTTCAAGGGTGGAATTTTGCAGCACAGGAGAGGTCTAGATGACATATGCAAAGTGCAGAAGGAAACACGGTCCAAGGAAGAATATTTAATGTAGCAAAGCTCACTTTCAGGAATCAGAACAAGAATCTTTTCTAGACAAAGAAAAGTTAACGAAATATTTTTTTTTTTTATCAGAACAAAAGTGGGGTCTCAACTAATTATAAAACAGCAAGACCCGGTGCATTCATTATGATAAATGTTACAAATTCAATGGTATATCTGCTTTTCAGGATTTTGTAAAGTTAGGCTGAAAGAAAAGGTCACTAATTACAAGAAATCTACAAAGACCCAAAACTTAATAGTATATAAAACAAATTCCTATTTAGAGTATTCTAGGTCTATAACAATAGTGTAAAAGAAAATTTTATTTTTAGCATTAAGGTTAAAACACAAATTGGTGAATCACAATTGTAGCAAGAAAAAATGGTGCTTAGATTCAAGTTAGAAAACAATAAATTCTGACACCAGAATTAAAAAATGTATACGTCAAGGTAAAAGTATAGAATTGTGTGTAATTGAAATTAAATTGTTATCACATTGAAATAGGATGCATTGTGTAGTAGATATTTCATGTACATTTTATGGTAAAATCAAAGAAAAATTTCTTTTCAAAGACCAACATATTTTAGTAACATGAATAACAATTTGAAGACAATACTATGCAATAAAACAAATACTGTGAAATTCTGAATCCTTTGTAATATTGTTTTTAATACTCTTTTGTACTCTTTTAAAAAGTGTAAAAAATTCAAAAGAATGTAACAAAGAGAAATTATTTACAACATCTGGAAAAATAAAATTACAAATGAAAACAGCACAATGGAACAAAAATGTGTTCAAAACAATTATCAACATGACAGTAATATATCTTTCCATATTAATGATTATCTTCAATGCAACTGAATTAAATTCTTTTAAATGAATCATTGCTGAATAGATAGAAAAATATGACTAGAGAGTAATCTCACTTGCAGGGAATACTTAGACTAAAAGTCAATAAAGCGGAAAAAGATATCCCAGTAGCATTTCATGCTAATGAAGCATGAAAGAGAACAAGGTTAGTGGTACAGACATTAGACAAACTGCATTTAAGTCACAACTGAAAAATGATGCAAAAAGATCACCACACAATTGCAAAGGTTTCATCTCATGAAGTGACAATATAACAGTTGCAAATACAGAAGCACCTAACCACAGGACAACTAAATACATACAATAAAAATCTGAAAGTCAAGGTAGATTATAATATAGCAGAAGTAGAGGACTTCATTGTTTCATTTTTAACAATGGACAGATCATTCCAGAAACAACTGGAATTGAAAAGACTTCTGACAAATTGTATCAAATAGACATATAGAACAGATTCCATCTGGTACCAGCAGAATATACATGTTTCCCAAGTGCAAATAAACATTTTCCAGCTTAGATCTTAAGTTAGGGAATACAATGAGCCTGAGCAAATGTAAGATTGAAATAATATCAAATATCTTTGCTGATCCCTTGAAATCCATGCTAGGAAGAATTTCAGAAAAGTCACAGTCCATAAACATCATAGAAAATAAACCTATATCCGTGGGTCACAGAATCATTGAAAAGGAAATTACAAAAACAATTGAAAGCAAAAAAAAACTGGAAATAAAATATACCTAACCTACTGAGATGCAGCAAGAGAATTTCTAAGTGGGAAATTCATAAAAGTAAGCACTTAACTCAAAAAGGGAAGGTCTGCAAGAACAGCTTACGTTATTCATCAAGAAACTAGAAAAGCAACCATGATGATTAAGTTTATGAATACTTATAAGAAAAATAAATGAATCTGATGCAGACCAAAAATTAAAGTGTGGGTGAAAGAAGGGAAAAAAATAAAATGATTTGAGATGTGTACATGTACCAGTTCTCTGCAATAAATTAATCATTATGTGCCACAAACATGTACTAATAAAAAATTAAAATTAGAATAATAAAATATTCCTAAATTGACACACAATAAATGAACAAAGATTGTAGTAGAGACAAATGAAATCAAGAGTACCAAGACAGTACCCAAAACTGGAGAAACCCATGTTTCATTTGTTTGAAAAGATAAAAATATCAAATTTTTACATTAATTAAAAAAAGATGATACAAATGAATAAATTTGGAAACAGAAAGGAGGAGTTGTAAGTTATCCAACAAAATTAAAAAGGATGATTAAAGACGGTAAGTCAATAATTTGGATAAACTACACAAAACGAATAAATTTTTGGATACATAAAATTTATCGAAACTATTTATCTGAACAGCCCATTAAAGAGGAGAAAGAATCAGTAATAGAAATTTTTACATTGAGGTAAAAATCTAGAACCTAAGGCTTTGCTGCTAAATTGTTTGACATTTAGAGAAGAACTAAAAAAGAGTCCTTTTCAGATTCTTCCAAAATAAAGAGGAAAAAGTATTTCTACACATAATAACATCACTGTTGATGTTATTACAAAGAATATTACAAAAACAAAATGAAAAAAGACAATTTATACAGAAAGATCCTTGATGAACTCAGTTATGCAAAACTCTTGAATAAAATCTGTACAAATAAATTCAAAAATGTATTTAATGTATAAACTACCATGATCAAATTGCACTCATTCCAAAAAAGCAAGGTTGGCTTAACATATGCCAGTCAGGTGACGGGGAGATGGCTCAGTGGAATAAGCACTTCCCTGGCAAGTACAAGGGCCTGAGTTCAGTCCCCAATTCCACACACACACACACAAAAAAAAAAAAAATATATATATATATATATACCTATCTATCTATGCAAGTCAATGATATAGAAATCATATTAAAGAATGAGGGATAAAAGCACATGATCATCTAATTAAGTTCATGTAAATCATTTGAGTTTGTAATAAACAGTTTCATAACATTAGATTCTGAAGGAATGTACCTCACATAAGAGAATCCCAGTGATCACACTATACCATCTATACAAAGAAGAAAAGATACTTTCATCCAGAGTCTGAATAATCATAAACATTCCCAGTTACTTAACAGAGGACTGAAAAAATAATGGAAAAAGAAATACAATATTGAAATCCTTTGCCAGGGCAATTAACTATAGGAAAGCTGAAAAAGCATCCAAATAGGAAAAGAAAACGTTACACTTTTCTCATGACATAAATGTATATATTTAAAACCCTAAAGTCTTCAGCAATGCCAAAATTAGTAAAAAAAAAAAAATGCTGTGAAATATCATAATAAAAACATAAATATCCCGAATAGATCATTTCAGTACATTAGCAATCTAGGTGAGAATTCAAAAGAAAATTACATTAGTAGCATGTATAAAAATAAATCTAACCAAAGGAAAATCTATGTGCTGAAACTATAAAACATTGTTGAAAGATGTTGAATAAATCACAAATCCCATATTAACAGGTTAGAAATATTAGCATTGTTTAAATGTTTGAAGTATTCAAAGTGCTCCAAAGAGTCAATGAAATTTCTTTCAAGATTGCAGGGTTATTTTTTTCAGAGCAAAAAAATCCAGCATGAAAATTGACAGAATCCTTCCATTAATCAAGGCAAGGATGAACAAAACCAGAAGACTGAGGTCTCTCCTTTTGCCAGACAGCACCACAAAGCTGCAATTATTAAAACAGCATGGTAGTAGCAAAAATTACATGAAGAAACACATTGATCAGTGTTGTTGTTTGTATCTGTGTGCCCCCCCAACAAAAAATATCATCCAGCCAAGGGACAGGCTTTTAGAGTTTGTGATTAATTCAAGATCCAATGCTGGGATTGTGAGTGTGCATGCTTCTGGGATTATGGGGGGTACCTACTGCCTCCACAGACATCCTGGGTGCTGTATAAGGAAGGGTGAGAGGTTTTCTCTCTGCCCTGCTGTTGCCTTTTTGCTATTTTGCTGTTTTCTGCCATCATAAACTGCTACCCTATGCCATAAGTCACTCTGCTTCGAGCCAGCCACTTATAGACAGAAAATCTCCACAAACTGTGAGCCAAATAAGCTTTTCATTCCTGAATATCGGGTGTCAAGTATTTTGTCTGAGCAATGAAAGGAAACTAACCAAGATAGCACAAGGCTGAAGGACTCTCCTGGTTTCAAACTGTGCTACAAATTACAGTTATTAAAAAAGCAGGGTAGTAGCAAAAAATTAAATGAACACATTGACCAATGCAGTACAACTCAGAGGCCTGGCATACATGTACACATACATGGTCATCTGATTTTCAAGAACATGCCAGTAATACTCAACATGAAAAGGATGAAAACAGTTTCTTTTAAAAATGCTGTTACATTAATGGTGTTTCTTACAAAAGCAGAACAGAATGGACATTTATTTCATCTTCAGACATGAATACAAAGTGATTTAAATGTAGGAACAGATTTTGAAAAACTGCTAGAATACAACTTAGGAAAAACACAGTCCAGACAATCATATGTATGTAGGGTTTCTTTTTTTTTTTTCAATCTTAGTAGCCCCAGCAACAAAAACAAAAATATACATACTGGATTTCTCTAGTAATAAAAGCTACTTTCTTCACAGCAAAGGAAACAACAATGTGGAAACACCACCTATGAATTGGGGGAAAACATTAATAAGTTATGCATACAACCAGGAATCAATATCAAAATATATAAAGAAGAAAAAACAATTCCAACTAAAAAGGCTTCAAATGTCCAGTGTTGATTTCTCTCTAAAGAAGATATACAAATGACCAACACATGTGTATATCTTCTATGGTAAAATGCTACTAATTGTTTAATAAAATTAAAGCCACACTGAGACATCTCCTTACCTGTCAGCATGGATCTTAAAAATAATAAAAACTATGAAATACTGGTGAAAATGCAGAAAAGAGAGGAACTCTAGCATACTATTGGTGAAAGTGAAAATTTGTAGAGACATTATGAAAACTATGTGTTTCCTCAAACACTAAAGTGCAATTACCATACCCAGAAATTCACTTATGAATGTTCAGCCCAAAAATTTGAAGTTCATTTATCAAAGAGACATGTGGACCATCATGTTCACTGCAGTCCAATTCACAATTGACATTTTGTAGAAGAAACTTAAGTAGTCCTCAGCAAATGCATGGAAAAAGAATGTATTTGTGTGTATATGTATGTATCTCATTCCTTTTTATAGGTTAAGACATTAAATATAACATAATATCATAATACAGTATAAAATTACTCAGCCCTTTAAAAAAAAGAAAATTTGGGGGCTGGGGAGATAACACAGTGGCAGGACCAACTACATAGGGAGCTCAAAGTCTTGCATTCAATTCCTAGTACCAAAGACTAAAAGAAAACAAAAAAAAAAAAAAAAAAA
>PVKA01050002.1:0-12861 GCA_004027165.1 Ctenomys sociabilis | reverse complement strand
ACACACACACACATGCAATGAACTATATACACAGAAGCTTTGTACAACCTAGTAGTGACTGTTTTCAAAGAGTGTCACCTAAGTCAAGGTGTTCCATTTGACATTTACTGAATCATAGTGGAAGATACAACTACTTTGCTGAACTGTGGGGGTGAGACACTGTATAATTCTATGCTAAATCCATACAAGTAAATGGACAAAGTTCTGTCATCTATTGTTTCCATTTGTTTCACTGAATGTACTTAAAAGGAAAAAAATACCAAGGTTGCAGAAATAACAAAATTCCTAGAGTGTTAGGACTGTAAGTAAGTGCCTGTGCATAGATGTGATTTAGTCCTCAGGGAGCTGGTGTGTGTTGCTGCTTATTTAAATACAGTCTATCTGGAGCCCCAAGAGTGTGGATTACTACTCACACTTTACACATGCCTTGTATTCCTGGCACCAGGACAGCCTGGCATGGAGAGCTCAGCACTGACCTGGGATTATCAGATGACCTGAGGTTTGCCAGTGCCTGCTCTATTTTGCAGAACTGCAATTTCATTCTTGAAAGTCACTGAATGGCTGGGCAGATATCTCACCTGCCTGGCAAGCACAAGATGCTGAGTTCAAACTCCAGTACTGCAAAATAAATAAATAAATAAATAAATAAATAAATAAATAAATAAATAAATAAATAAATAAATGAAAACAATGAAAAGCAAATCTCTCTATCATAAGTACACAATTTTTGTTTTGTACTTTCCTTGGTGCAATTTAAGCCAAGTAGTAATGAAGATGTCCGCTCCCTTCACATCTTCTGTATTATATGAAGGTATGAAGTTGGAACACACAAGCCCTGGGTGTGAAAGCTCTAATTTATCTGCCTCATTTATTTTTAAATTTTTGTAGCCATAGTCTCTATTTTTCTGTTTTATGAGCCATGAAGTATTCTGTGCTTCGTCTTAAAACTTAGAGTTGACATATTGATGGGAACAGTTGCATGTTCGAGATGTCTTTGATTCCTTTGTTTCAAATCCCCCTTTGTACATGTAATAATATTGAGCAGTTGATGAAATGTTGCTCTAGCTGTTTAGAAGGAGGAGGAAAACAATCAGACGCTGGGGTGGAGGAGGTTTTCCCATTGTTGAAGTCACTTGTTGAAATGTGGCTCTAGACTGATACTCCAAGGTTTCTTTAGTCATTGAATGTGACTTTATGATCCAAACATTGTTTTTGACAAGTTATACCTTTCTTTCTGGAGCAATAACAGGACTTCTATACACTGTGAAGCGCATATTGTTAAAGAACACCCCGGTAAGTTTCACACCATTGACCTAAGAATACCTTCTGAAAGTATGATGTAGAGAGACAGTCTGTAGTTGTACCTACTGCTGCTGTGACTTTGTTGGAAGATACATTTTGAATGGCCACCCCTTCAAAAAATCTGGAGTACAATGGATAAATAATATTAGTATATGGTGTGAAAGTACTAGTCTATGAATACGTTTTGTGCGCACTAGAAATTTTCTCGTGTCTCACAAGGTGATAGAACAAGTGCTATTTGAAGGAAAATTGAAAGCTAGGTGTGCTGACCTCTGCGTGAAATCTTAGCACTCAGGAAGTTGAAGCAGGAGGATGGCCTCAAGTTCAAGACCAACCTGGGTTACATAGTGAGTTCAAAGCCAGCCTGAACTTCACTGAAGATCCACTTTCAAAACAATAAAAAAGTGAACTAAACTCGAGCCAGTCAGATGACTTATGTAAGACCTGAGAGAACTTTTTGAAGGTATGCATTAACACGTGCATCTACTTTTCTCCCCAAAGCTCATGAGGTCATAGGTGGGACTTTTCAGAGGTGGGCCACGGATCTAAACTGGGTGATGCTGGGATTGGCTCAGTGTGCAATGTTAAGATGAAGGGTGCCCCACCCTGGTTATGAGTGCTACCTGCCTTAAGAGTGGGTGCGCTGGATAGAATGTAAGGGATAGCAAGATATTTGCTCCTTGTTGCTTGCTATTCCCTAGCTACTTTGCTGTTTGCTGCCTTCTTGCATTCTACATACTATGAGTGATTTTTTCCTCTAATCTGCCCCTCTGCCATTCTACCCTGCCTTGGAACCAGCCAACTATAACTGGAACCTCTACAAACAGTGAGCCAAAATAAACTTATTCTCCTTTAAATTTGAGTGATGGATATTTTGTGTTGGCAATGATAAAAGTAATTAGGACAGTACCTTCGCATGGAAATTTTGGAGGTGGATAAGTTCCCAAGGATAATTGCATAGTAAGGTGATTATATAAACTTGTACCTGTGGTCTATAGTGAATTTTCCCTTACAAAGTAACTGTTCCAGGAGAGGTTCTGTGTATCCAATATAAACGTAACATTCAGATAGCTACCATGCAATCTTCACATGTGTTGTAGGTTGCTCTTTTACCTATATATAGTTCAGTTCTGCAGTATTTTATCATTTTCTTTATAGAAATACTGTCTACCTAGCTGTGTTAGAAGTTTTTCTGTTTACTTGACAGTATATTCTTCCATTATTATAGCACTTTTTGCACTTTAGAATAATTATTTTATTTCTGTCTCTTTCTCTATACTTAATATCTTACCAAATGTGGATATGTCTGTTCATGATCAATAAGTAAGAACTCTATTTTTTTCTTTTATTATAATTTAAAACTTTACTACATAAGTTTTCTTAACAGTTTACCAAACCAAATAAGCAAAATAATACCAATTATTTCAACAAACTACAGACATACACATCTCTGAGTTGGAAGGCAAAAAAAATATTAACTTGAAATAATTCATTTAAATTCTGAAAACACCAGTGTTATTGAAACCACACCAATCTCTATGGTCAAGATATGTCAACATGCCAGGACCCTAGCAAAATGAAAATTCTACTGGTCAAGCAAAAATATTTCTTTTTACAAATGTCTGGAGGAAAAACAATTATGTAAGAGAAAATTTACGTGAAAGGACAGAACACCAAAGCCAGCCAGTCTGTGGCTTACAGATCCTCATAACTCCTCTCTAACTGCTTCACAGCATCACTGCTATAGGCCTCAGTCATGTGCAGGCTCAACCTGCTGCCCTTGGGTCACCGCTGTCCTTATCTCAGGCCTTCATATGGAGACCCGCAGCATGAAATCAGTCAGCAGAATGCTCCAACCTGGGCCCTCTGCTGGTTTCACTTCAGTCTGTTTGGCTTTTGGCTTCTTTTCCAATGAACTTTTTCTCATTTGTAGTTCTGTCCATTCCTCTGAGAACACTGATGAAATCTCTCTTGGAAACACTTGGTACCAACTTAACATGCTTTCTGATAGAGCCTCCAGCCTCTCTGACCTTCTCATCCACACTCTTCTGATGTTTTTGAACGGCATTGAATAATTGTACCATACCCCTTGTTGCAGTTTTCTGAAGATTCCTCTCTGAGTCGTTGTCTTGGACAGTATCCGGCTTGGCTCTACACATCATTTCCCACTCTCGCTTCTTATGCAGCTGTTTTCTTTTCTCCAGTCAGTCTTGTTTCAGCCTCTCTTTCCTTTTCCAGCTCTTTGTTTTTGATGAGAATGATGGGCTTGCTCTTAGGTGCTTTCTTGATGAGGATTTTAGCCATGGCATTTGCCCAAACTGCATTGATCCCAGCCTTGAAGTCAGCAGCGATTTTCTTTTCTTTGCCCCAGGAGTCAGCATCCTCCTCATGGTCTGCTTCCACTGCTTTATTATTAGACAGCCCACAGCTGCCTCCAGAACCTCTGCTGTCCAAATCCTCTCGGACCTCATCGCCCAGCTCTGAGGCCACAGCCCTGGCCACTGTCATCATCATCATCATCATCATCATCATCATCATCATCATCATCATCATCATCACCATCATCATCACCATCATCATCATCATCATCATCATCACCATCATCATCATCGCCATCATCATCATCATCACCATCATCATCATCATCATCACCATCATCATCATCATCATCATCATCACCATCATCATCATCATCATCATCATCACCATCATCATCACCATCATCATCATCATCATCATCATCCTCTTCTTCTTCTTCTTCTTCTTCTTCTTCTTCTTCTTCTGCTTCTGTTTTTGCTTCTTCTGCTGCTTCTTCCTCTTCCTCCTCCTCCTCCTTCTTCTGCCCCTTTCTCTTCTCTTCTTATTCCTCCTCCTCTTCTTCTGCTTCTGCTTCTTCATCTTCCTCCTCCTCTTCTCCTTCTTCCTCCTCTTCTTATTTTTCTCCTCCTCCTCCCCTCCTCCTCCTCCTTCTCCTCCTCCTTCTTCTTCTCTTTCTTCATCCTCTTCTTGTTTTTCAATTTTTTTATCCGTATTCTTATGCAAGACTTGTATGGTCTGGAATGACTATATCTTGTTCAGTTTAAAAATCTATACTTCTTGGTATAACGTCCAAATTTAGTATATCATCAATAACACATTGATAATGTAACCAAACTTGCACTTATACAAATACTGTATTATTTTCCCATCTAAAGAAGCAAGCAAAAACAATAAAATTTGAAGTTTCAATAAAGTGACTTGGAATTACAATGCACATTTTCTAGAACGACACTATACTTTGTGTTATTATTTAATTAATTAATTAACTTATTTTTACTTTTTTATATATTAATTTTGTTGAGAAAGAAGTAGCAATAGGGACAGTTTCAAAGCACATTAGTAGGACAGTTACAATAATTAATACATTGTATACTGTTGTCTTTGTAATAGTTATTTATAGTACAAGACACAGACACGGTATCTTGTCCAAACACTTAGTTCAAAACTTTCCTCTCATTGAACTAAGAGAAAGTAGCTGTATCTCTTTGCAAACTATTTTGCATATATGCACACACACACGCACACACACACACACACATATATATATATATTTTTCACTACAAAATGGTTCTTCATTTATATCCCCCTTTTTTGTTTACTTTGTCAGAGATGGGTATTCCATTGCTATTCATATATTTTAGGTGCATTAATCCAGCAAAGTAGGATTAATGTCCTAAAGAGTCCAGACCCTTTACTTGTTTTTACCTTTTCTGCTTTCTTTCACGTCTGAAGGATGTTGGTGAGGACATAGAGAAAGCAGAACTGTTAATGGGAAAGAAGGTTAAAAGAATCAGTATGGAAAACAGTATGCCAGTTTCTCAGAAAAAAAAAAAAAAGCAAACCATAGATATAAAAGCATTTGCTCCTTGGTACAAATCTGTCTTAGCTACTTTTTCATTCCTGAGACATGATAGCCAACATCTTCAATTGTAAAGAGGAAACGTCCACTTCGCTCACAGTTTGCAGAACTTTCAGTCCACAGTCATCTGTTACCAAGGAGGGGAGGGGCCTGGTAGATGGGTATGGCAGAGGACAAACAGTCGATTGTATGCCAGGCAGGAAGCAGCAAGAAACAAGGGGGATACAGAAGAAAATACCCTTACAGGCTACAATGCTATTGACCAGCTTCCTCCAAATAGGCGTCACCAGCTAATATCACACTCATCAATGGGCTAATTCACTGATAAGTATCACACCCCATGATCCAATTGCCTCCCAGAAACCCCAACTCTGAGCTCCTGAAATGTTCCGCGGACATCTGTATAGAGAGCATAATTTCTAAACGTAAGAAAATACTTTGTCAAGGAGACATCTCTACTCAGTGCTCATGGAGGCACTATTTATAACAACCACAAAAGAAGCAATCTTAGTGTCTATCAATTGATGAATGGATAAAGAAAATGTTATACACAACGGAATGCTGTCAAGCAAAAATTACAACATGAATTGGGGGGAGCAATATGTTAAATCAAAGACTCCAGGAGGAGAATCCTCTTAAATATATGTGGAAGGTACGATTGATCTCAAACAAGTCAATAGAATAGTAGTTATCAGGTAATGAATCTCACCTATCAGTGTGGGGGAAGGTGGAAATTGGAGAAAACAAGCAATGCATTTAGGTCAGTAGAATAAATTTTAATGTTCTGTAGTCCAAGAATTTAGTCATATTGGCAGTTGATTGTATTTCAAAATAGCCCAATAGAGTGGATTTTGAATGTTTCTAGTTAAAACAATCACACATCTCTGAGATGCTATATATGATAATTACCCTGATCTGATCAATACTCATTATATACATGTAATAAAACAGTATAGTGTACTCAAATAATATTTTAAAATTGTCATTTATAAATATTTAAAACGTTGGTAATATTAGCTGTAGTGTTTTATAAAGTTGATAATGTGGGTGCTGGGGAGATGGCTCAGTAGAATAAGTGCCTCCCTGACAAGCACAAGAGTCTGAGTTCAATCCCCAGTTCCACAAAAAATAATGATAATAATAAAATAAATGGATACATAAATAAAGTTGATAATGTACAGGAAAGTAAAATATATAACAAAAATAGTATGAAGTCAAATTTTTAAAAATGTGAGTATTACATACAAGTTTACATAGAATGGCTGTAACGTACAAAGACAAATACTTTAAGGTGTCTTAAAACTGTCTCATTGATATTTGTACTTCAATAAAATAAAAAATAAATAAATAAAAGACAAAAGTGCTGAAAAGGATAAAAACAGAAATATTTCATATTTCATATATTTCTTTTCGGAATGTAAAATGGTATAGTTATATTGGAAAACAAACAATCTGCCAATTTCTGAAAATGTGAAATAGGGTTAAAATATGACATTCAAATTCAACTTATCATTTATACCTAGATAAATAAAAAAGCAACATTCACAACAAAACCTGTGCATTAACAGGTTATTTGGAGAATTATTCATGCTATTTAAAATGTGGAAACAATAACAATTGTCCATCAACTGATGAGTACATTAATAAAATATGACATATCCTTCAAAGGGTACTTCTCCCTTGAAATATTGAAGGAAGGTAGTTAAAAGGGGTGATGTTAGTCAAGATAATAAAGGTAAATTTGATTTTCTTTGGGACGAGTTACTTGCAAGTTAGGAAGTTTTATAAAAAGAAATTAATGGGCTGGTGAGACAGCTCAGAAGACTAAGCACCTGCTTAGGCAAGTGCGGGGACCGGGGTTCAATCCCTGGCACCACATATGGTGCCACCTCTAGCCCAGCCCCTGGATGCACTCAGCTGCCACCACGATGGCTTGGTGGCACACACCTGTAGTCCCAGTGCTTGGATGGCTAAAAACAGAAGGATCACTATGTGTCCCAGCTATGTAGTGAGACCTTGCACCAAATACATTAAATAATAATAATAATAATAATAATAAAGCAAAAAAGGGCATAGGGAGACAGTATAATAAGCATTCTAGCAAGCACAAGGTCCTGATTTGTATCCCTGGTACCACTAAAATGTATGTTAACTAGGACTCCAGGTTGCATATACGTGGCTTATATTTCCTCTCCATTACAATCCAGTGATAGCTGAGGGATAGTGTGTGAGGAAGATACATCAGTTGATTCAAATTTGCCCTCTCTGTGATACTCAGGACTTCCCTTCCTTGTAAATGTTCAGAGCTCATGGCACAGACCGCATAAATGCAAAAGAGGTTTACATAGAAAGATGAAGTTCATAATCTGTGAGTATTGACACCTTCTTCTATATGGGCAAAGAGCAAAAAATGTGACTGAAGAATACATATTTGTTTGTCATGTAAGATACAAACAAAACTTTAGAAGGAAGATTTTTTTGAATAGTATTAAGTCTGTTTGATAAGTAAACCTGAGTATGGACCCATGGGTCACACTCTAATTCTGATGCAAAAATACAATGCAATACAAAAAAAAAACAAAACACTGTTAAGGAAAAACAGTATGATAATTGAAAAGTGTCTAAAGATAGAGATCAGAGTATTCATTACCTACTTACCATAATGCTTTACCTGAATTTACCAGGTAAAGAAATCATACACCTTAAATTATCTATGATCCAAGAGTTTCGACACAATTCATGTAACTCTGACTCAGATTATCTCATGAGAGTTCAACCCAGATCTTAACTGATACTGAAGGTCTCATGTTGAAATGCAACTAGAAAATGTTGCAATTCACTTCAAATCAAACTTATATGTTTGTTTGCTGAATTTGTTTTACTTATAGCTGTCTCCATGGGTGTGTTACAACCTGGCAGCCCTTATCCCATTGGGGGACTAATTCAAAAGAGACACAAAGAACTCAGTCAGAAGTCATTCTTTTAATAATTTAATACCACAAGAGACACATTGCCTGCTATGTTTTGTTAGGTGTGAGTCCAAATACCCAGAGTATGGTGGCGCGTTTCTGTAATCCAAGCTCTTGGGAGGCTCTAAACAGGCAGATGACTATGAGTCCCATCTAGTAGTGAGACCCTGAATATCCTGGAGATTCTTCTCTAAAATACAAAAAAAAAAAAAAAAAAAAAAAAAAAAAACCCACAAAACTGAGTGGCTTTTTTTCCCTTGTCAAAGTCTGAAGGCCAAGGAATACACTCAGTGCTAGAAGCTTCTATTAAATTTTCTTCACAGCAAAAACAAAAACAAAAAACAAAAAAAAAGCAAAAAAATAAATTCCCAGTCCACACTCAAGAGGACATGATTAATAAATGTGCAAGGGTGATGACATCTTTGAAAGCTCAATAACTGAGTATCATAGGAAATTTCATCAATAAAGGGTTTACAAAGATTGTCTTTGCACTGTACAGATGCCCCGAAATGCAAAGCTCTATGAAGAAAGATGAGGAAAAGCTTGATGACTGTGGTCTGACCAATGGTTTCTTGAGTAAGGATCCAAAAACACAGGAAATAAAAGACAATATAAAGCAAACTTTATTAAATGAAACAAATAGAAAGATCATCAAGCAAAGATACAACACATAGAACAAGAGAAAATATGTTTCACCTTCTTTAAGAATTCAAACAAATCAAAAGCATGAGATCAAATAATCCAATTACAAATGCATAAAAGGTCTGGATAGACATTTGTCAAAAGAAGATATTGGCAATAAATATGTAAACTTTTTCAACATTTCTAATGTTCAGCAAAAAGTTAATTAATGCTTAATGCAAAAAACTTCACTGCATTATAACACTTTACCTGTTAGAATGATAATGTTTGTCGAAATATACTAACAAGTATTTGACCAGGGATATAGCTCAGTAGCACACTTCCTGCCTGGCAAGCACAAGAACCTCAGTTTGGTTCCTGGTACAACAACAGTGACAAAAAAACCCCTCAAAAACCCAAAACCAACCAACCAAACAAACAACCCACCTGCAGTGTTAATGGGGATGTGGAGAGATTGGGATCTTTTTGACCTCTTGATGTTATTTAAATTAATGCAGAAACTTCAGATAGTAGTATCCTGCTGCTTCAAGAATTATTGTAATTCATATCCACACTACTCAAATTGATTGATGTAGCAGAAAGTGATCAAAGAATCCCTCCCAGTGAGGGCCAGTGATAACTCAGTGGTCTAACAGCCTGCTTAGGCAAATACAGGGGCCAGGGCTAGATCCCTGGCACTGCATGCCATGCCAGCCCCACCCCTAGGCACCCTGAACTAGGGACCAAGTCCCTATATAGTGGTGCACATCTATAATCCCATTGCAGGATAGACTGAAAACAGGAGGATCAGTATGAGTCCAACTATAGAGTGAGATCCTACACAAAATACACACACAAAAAATCCCTCCCAACAAAGGGGGTAGGCTCAGTTTTAAACATGAGTTGCACCAGATCAGTTGCATTTTATACAATTACACACAATTTATATTCCTTCAACTTTTCTGTAATCCAAAACTTGCAAAATATAACACAATGCCAGGTATGATGTGCACTCTTGTAATGCTAGCACTTAGGCGTATGAGGCAGGATAACTGCTATAAATTCAAGGCCAGCCTGGACTACAGGAGTGAGTTCAAGGTCATACTGAACTATACAGTGAGACTCTGCCTCAATAAAACCAAAACCCCACAATTTTCAAGAAAAAAAAGTAACCTTGGTAATTATCTAAATCATAAGCATAATTCACATGACCAACTACATTTTTCTATTTGTAATTTTATTTATATTGGCTGATGTATATTATTTGTTTTGAAATTTTATCAGCGCATTTTTGCAATGCATTCCTCATAAGAAAAGAAATAATTATTGTAATCCAACAATCCCACTTCTGTGTATATATTCAAAGGAATTGAAGTTGATATGTTGAAAAAGTATTGGTGCTCCCATATATACTTCAACAATATTCTTAAGATACAATCAAAATGTATGTGTTGGGGCCGGGGAGATGGCCCAGTGGAATAAACACTTCTCTGGCAACTGCAAGGGCCTGAGTTCGGTCCCCGGTTATGCCAAAACAAACAAACAACAAAAAAAAAATAGTATGTGTGTTTACTGATTTATTAATGAATAAATGTACACTATACACAGTGTAACACTACACTACCTGTCAAAGAAGGAAATTCTGAATTTCATCACTAATAACAACATGCACTAATTTGAAGACAACAACAGGTAGTATAATAAGCATTGTTGTATTCCTATCATTTTGGTGAAATTTGACATCATTTCCAATAGTTTTGTTTTTATATTTTTTATTCCATTAAAATATTTTAAAAACATGTACAAAATGGGAAGATAATATGCTCAGTGGATTAGAACCTGTATGAAATCTAAAATAATTGAACTCTTAGAAAGGGTACAGAGATTGTTGCCAGAGCTGAAGGGTAAAAGGAAGAGAAAGGGAAAATTTTACTCAAAGGCTCTAAAGCTTCAGCTGGTGAGAGAGTAAGTATTAGAGATATATATTATTGTATTGTGGTGACATTTTTTTATTTTTTGTGGTGACATTTAATAAAATTATATATTTCAAAGTTTCTAAAATAAATTTAAACTCTCTGATGAAAAAATGGTAAGTTGATAAAGTAACCAATACATTACTTAGGTTAATTAAAACTTTCTTTTTTTTTTTGTCTTTTTGAGACAGGGTCTCACTATGCAGTTCAGGCTGGCCTCAAGCTCACTTTGTAGCTCAGGCTGCTCTCGAACTCACAACAATCCCGCTGCCTCAGCCTCCCGAATGCTGGGATTACAGGCCTGCCACCACGCCCGGCTCTAATTAAAACTTTCTATATTAAAGCACGTAAAAAAGAAAGCACCACATCTTGCAAATAAAATGCAAATAACTTTATTAATCAATTCAAATAATCTGAAAATCTTCTATTTGAAACTTTGTTATTAGTCCATCTTTGGAATTGTAATAAAATATTCAAATACTGTACACTTGAAGTTCAATGAAGCAGTTTTGAAGTGTAAATAAAAACATATATTACAAAATTCATCTGCGGTAAAACTCATGTTTTGAGACTTTATCTATATGTAATTTGTAGCTTGTATCCTATTTTTGCTTTCCAGATAGAGATATTATATAAAAGAATTTTCCATTGTAGAATTTTTTTCCAATACCTGTGCCTTGGAAATCCAAAAATAAGAAACCAGTTTTTATTTGACTTTTAGCCAAGGAAAAACATTTCTCTTTTGAGAGGCATTTCAAATTTCCTTTTCAAACAGGCTTCCTTCAGGGTAGTATTGAGGTGCAAACGCACCATATTATTAAAATCCCAGAAGCATTACCATGACAATTTGTTTGATTCTTAGATCAGGCAAGAGAACAAAAGGTAATTCTGGCCAAAACAATTAGATTCCTATTTACCCAAACATTTTTTCCTTCTAAGGATCAGCAAATTAAATCACACTTTCAAACATGTTCCATATTCAGAGGAGGTAAGTATAATTCCATGTGCAGTGATAGAGAAAAAAAATCACTGAAGTCACTTAATGATTACATAAACAAATATTTCTGTATGCAACTAAAACATGCTGAAAAAGCACACACACATATCTTTTGTCCTAGCGTGGCTTTATTCATGTTTCTCTATTCTACTGGAATAGAATATGTAGAGTTCTGATTGTGTCATTGCTGGCTTTAAATCTGCTAATGATTTCCTGAGAAAAGACAAACAGCAGCCTCTTTTGCACGCATAGGTCTTTCTGGAGATGTCTTTAAATTCTGCCCAAATCTTGGGTCCTTCAGCTTCCTCAAAGCTCTGGTACTCTACACACAGGAGGAGCAAGAACACACATAGGTCTGATGGATTCTTGACTAGTCCACAGATTTTTCCTTCCTTTTTTTTGTGCCAGGGATTGAACTCAGGACCTTATGCTTCCCACACAGGTATTTATGCCTCTGAGCTACTTTCCTGGACCATTTTCTTTCTTTTCTTTTCTTTTCTTTTCTTTCTTTCTTTCTTTCTTTCTTTCTTTCTTTCTTTCTTTCTTTCTTTCTTTCTTTCTTTCTTTCTTTCTTTCTTTCTTTTTCTTTCTCTTTCTTCTTTTCTCTCTCTTCCTTCCTTCCTTCCTTCCTTCCTTCCTTCCTTCCTTCCTTCCTTCCTTCCTTCCTTCCTTCCTTCCTTCCTTCGTTTTTTTAAACTTCTTTTTTCTTTTTGAACAGGTTCTTATTTTCTAGTTCAGGCTGGCCTCAAATTCATTAAGAGGTTTCTGTCTCCAGAATGCTGGGATGACAGTTTTAAGCCACCACACCCAACCAGCAACTCCATATTTTAAGTCATAATGATAATACAGGTAGATCCACTCCCTCCCGGTGGTCTCCAAGACGATCAAAACAAAGTTGGTCTTTTTTTTTTTCATTTATTTTTATTTTATTGAAATACAAATGTCAATCAGACAGTTTCAAAACACCATAACCATACAGAGTCGATGAAATAATACATTGCAAACTGTTTTCATAACGTTTTGGTATTGTACAAGGTGCATACATGATATTATATTTACAGGTATTTATGTAGCTGAATTATATCAAAGATTCAATAATTA